>JAMKCH010033606.1:0-15561 GCA_023653785.1 Ophioderma brevispina
GTTTAGGCCTAACCACCGTTTATTTTAAAAAACATCGTTTGAGATACGGGCCATACTTTTATTTGTTTTCTGTCCGTAAACGACCAGTGGATTTTATATAGCGCAAACATTTGCACATAACATTATAAACAAACAATTCGAATCAACTTAACTACAATAATCCTTGTGGATTAAACTTTGGAGGATATCTAGTGAACCGTTTAATAATTATAATACTAATAACATACTAACAAAAAAAGTTGTTATATCCACTTTTGTGGATCATATTAAAATAATTTCAGGCGTGTAAAATTAAAACTTATAGTATGATGATATTTAGATTTCTCTGCTTCATCAAGGAAGTCGAGTTAAATGGAACAATCAAAACCTGATGATATATTATATTTACTGTTACAAAAACCTCAAGTATGCAGGATATTTTGATAACGATATTAGCGAATTGGTTCTTTTCTCCATCCTGAGGATATTTACTTCCAAAAAAGTCCAAACCTAGAAATCTTATTATTACTATATCTATAAGAAAATATAAGCTTATATATTCTCTTTTCGTATACATATTCTGCTTACACTTATTGTGCTTGCAAAAATACACAGATGTGCAAATGTACATGTTTCAAAGTTTTTTTTGCTTAAAACGGGCATTTCTTGATCCATTGCCAAATCGGAGGTGTATATTCCGGTCGGTCCATCTCCACAGTATTTTGCCCGTTTCTTCGTAAATCAATCATAAATTACGACATAGTGTAAGCGCTTTACATTTATTATTTGCTTATAACCTGAAAAACACACCATCATAACTCTTTTTCAAGACTATCCATTGAACCATAACCAAACGAGGCGTCATGATCACGAAATCCAAAACCTTTAATATTCGCTGCTTTTGTGATTATTTTCTAGCTTGTGCAATTCCTCTCACAATGAATAGTTTGTTTCAACCTGGTGTAGTGTAAATCTTACTGGTACATTTCTGTGGGCTTAATACAAAGGTCTGTCGTGGTGATGATTTACTCCCTAGTCAGTCCGAACTCTCTTCAAAAATTTGAATCATTAAACCTTAATGGACAGTGTCACGCTATAACTTGTTGTTGATTTATTATACACATGGTCTTCTTGATGAAATGAATAGAATTAATTTATTGAAGTTTTATTTGTGGGGTCAGCTATGGTAGGCATCGGTCGTATTGATGTGTCTCTCATTGTCAGCTCTGGAATGTTCGCACAGTGTCTGGTTCTTTCCTGAACTTCCTATTTCTTTCTGCACCCTATGATTGTCTAGTGCTACGCAGGACCGTGTGTTATTAACGAAGAATGAAGCACGAGCGATAAAACGAAGGACTAAGACACTAAGGTCCGGTATGCACAAAAGAGTTATATCGGGTCTAAAGTTAGACCTGGGTCTAAGTTAATTTTGTCCCACCAGAAAAGAACCATTTTCCTTTACACTGACATGAGGTATTTTTATTTTATTTGGAATTGCATTGCAATCTTTCAAATTTGCTAGTTATTTAACGAAGAAAGTGGTGAATATCTATCATTTGAGGCAAAACTACTTTTGCCTAGACCAGGCCAACTTAACCCTGTCGAACCTTTTTTGTGCATACGGACCTACAACATTCTAATCGCCTCTCATTGCAAAGCACGCATTTTTTTAAAGGTCAGTATCTTCTCCAAGGGTTTTATTTTCTTTAGATTCTTCAACAGTTTTAAAACTTGATCAACTCTCCAAACAATTCAAATGTTCGTTTCGTCTAAAGGTACAGTTGAAACACAAACATGACACACTCAGCTGGGATTCCTGCATCTTTTCTATACGTACCCATCCATATAATTATATTTGAAGTTTGAGTTCTTGTTCTTGTATTTTCAACAAAACTCTCTCTCTCTCCTTCATTTTCAACTTTAGAGGTTTCATGCAATCAATCAATATTAAACCAACTTAACCAGTCCTAATTCTCTTAAATGTGTAATGCCATCAATTTGAAACACCAGAGCTGGAGCGAGCAAATGTGTCATTGCCTGAGCTGGAATAATTGCATATCTTCACCCCTCTGTTTCCTTTTTTCTGTTGTGCCGTATCCCGTTAATGCTGCCCAACCACTGATCTTCACGGTGCACACCCCGTTTGGAAGTACTAGATTCCGACCATTTTCACACATCATTTCACCAAACTTGTGGGTTAATTGAAACGTGTGCGTACGCATATGGTCCTTCAGATGCCTCCAACATTGTGTTTCACTCGTGCGTTGATGGTGACACGTATCTGTTGATTTGATAGGTTATGCATCTCTGTTTCTTGGTACAATTGCCTTCGGTGAGTCATCTAATTGTGTTGATCTAGGGGAGTATCCTGAGCCTGGCTTGTATGTTTTGTTCCCAGAATTCCTATGAAAAAATCAGTTAGAAAATAAAATTTATACACGTTCTCCTAAATTTGTAATAAAAAGTTTTTTACCACTTTTTTATGGAATGATTCTTACAGTGCAGTTATTTATGATATCTGGGTGTATATCGCCACACAACTTAATTGAAACAGTCTCCACCTTCCGAACTCCTCACCAGAACTTACTCTCCCCGAAATTAACCCTTTGTTCCTTCCTGAAAGGAAGGGGTATTTGAAGAGTCAAAGATTTAAGATTTGTGTTAGCAACTGACTTCGGTTTCAACATCACGTTGGGTCGGGGACAATAAATTTTCACCATTTCCTTCACGACAGGTCATATGTAGATTGGTTTAGAGTTGAGTCCGTACATTTAATTACCTTTTATCAACAGATGATAAGCAACATAACAAGAAAGAAAAACGGCTCCTCCTGCTGCACCACAATGATAACTAAAACGAAATCAAAAAACTGTTAAGTGTCTCATTTCAAACACCTCCATATTTTAATTTAAACATTAACCCGTTGCCTTTTACGGGGTTTGGTCATATATACTTCCCGCCATAATTTCCTTTTCCAACTTCACATAACATACGGGTTCATCGATATGATCGAAAAATTCAAAAAAACATCGGGGGTCACCGATGTCACTTTTTTGAGTTAAAACATTACAAAATACACATGTTTTGCCAAAATTAACTACATACGCCTATGGCAAATCAGTTTTTCGAGGACATTTTTGGTTATAGCTAAATTTAGCCATAATTTTTGTGATATTTTTTATATCAGTTGCGCACTCATGACACGCTTTCTAAGTAAACCAAAAAAATCATGGGTCACCGAGTACCCTTTTGAGATAATTCATGCGAAAATCCTTATTTTTCTTGAAAAAATGAACCTTTGCGACATCTTAGTGCGTACATCTTTCCGACAAAAAACGCAGGATAATACTCAACGTGTTTGAGCTCGTGTCTCTGGAGTGTTACGTGACCAGCGAGTATCGATTCTTTCGATTAAGGCCTAGTTTAACATTCGCTTTCACCTTCTTTATCTTTATTTCTGAATCCGAGTTTCGTGTTACTACCTTTTTTTTAAATCCTATATTCTGCAGTTGTGACAGGATAGGCGTGCATCACTCCTGGTTTAGACTATTAGTCAGTGGAAGTCTAGGCACACAGCGAGATGGAATGAGTACAGACTTTTGTCTATTGATAATTGTTAGTGCATTAGGACCTAAGCAATATTTTGGGAGGGTGTGCAAATTTTGTTACTGCCTTTTTTAAATCAATATGGCTGCTACCATGTCCAAAATCACTAAAAAAAATCCCTTAAGTATTTCCGATAGAGACAAATATCTCTCGGTACTTCGGTGTTGTAAGCACGCGAAAGTGTTGGTAATGTAATTATATCATTACATTGCCACAAAAATCCAATATGGCTGCTCAAAGTCAAATATTCTCTTCGACATCATTAAAATGATCTTAACTCCTTCCTCCATTATACCTATTTACGACGGGCTACTTGAATACATTCTGAACGCCCAAAACGTGTTCTTCCAGTGTTCAAAATCTGTTCCAATGATCAACTCTGCCAGTGTTACTTTAACCCTCTAGAATGCATTTCCAACGCGATCCGGACTCGTCAAGTGTTCTGCACATTTTGCAGTTTAGAGGCTTGATTCCAGTGTTTATATCATGCTTTATGCTTTACACTAAGAGATACATGGATTTGATCACTAGAAACCCTTAACTGGCATTTCTCGGTAATGGACATTTTCAAATTAAGATGCATCAATACAGCGCTTTAAAATAGTAAAACCCACATTATATGTTTGTATGTATATGTAGTTCAACTCAACAATTTTATTAAAAAGGTGTAACATTAAGGTAATGGGATAAGTATTTACCATTTGACATTCTTTATGTGGAAATTCTCTGTTTTCTTCAACATGGGAAAAAATGCTAAGATAGTGGGCCAATGTGCTGCCTTTTTACCTTCTTCAAAACCTATGAATTACGATACATCTGTATTGTATTAGTTAAAACACCCAAAGAGTATTAAGTTTAAATTAAATTCATGAGATGTATTCTTTTGAGCATTAATAACTCGTATCTGGTATATTGTTTTGAACAACATGCGTAATTCAAAATGACGGCCAATATAGTATGAATATATGACAATTTGTACGTTTTAAAGATCTAAAAGGCAGTCATATTGACTTCCATCTTGATCGGTAAACTTGTTAACACACTTGAAAATGTCCGATGTGCGTTCCTACTGGGTATAAGCGCAGAGTTAATGCTCTATTACAAATACTTGATGAGGTTAATGGTCAATGAATGATTTTCAGGGCATATTGGTGATTTAGGTGGCATTTGGTTTGTGATCAATCAACATCATAACCCGTTCCAAAACGATTCATCGTGCTTAAAAACCTGGATCTATTGCAGAAATTATGGCCATTGAATGAATTTGAAGAGTATAAGCGGGCCATATTGGATTTCACCTAAGAAAATGGTACTGCAAGACATGTTTGCACACCCTCCAGAAATTATTAGCTTAGGTTATCATGGGCCAAAAATCGGTCATAAAAAATTCTGTCTCTTTACCTTCCATTTCCACCCTGTGCCCACAATTCCTCCTGACTATACTTATATTAGGGTTTTGATAGATTTTGTCTTAAAAGACCGACATGTCAGTGAGGATTCTTCACCTGACCCCTCCCATTTAACATTCAAATAAAAAACTATAGGGAAGGCAACACTATTCGAAAGACCCACCGTCCCCACAAATAAGCAGCAAACATTTTTTTTCCCGGACAAATGAATATACCGAACCAAATTCGGAACATGGGTAAGCTAAAGCTTTTTCTCTTATAACGAATTACCAAAATAATAAAAATAATGCATAGGCAAACCATTTGTTATATGAGTCTCGTATCGGGCTTGACTCGCAATATATCTACATATTACGGGTACGATGACTAGTTCACTATCTATTATTTTTCAAACCGAAGCACCAAATATAATGTTTGTGGCGGATGGGGGACTAAACAATAACACGAAATGCACGTGTAATTTGGGTATTTTACTGCTGAGACTCAGGGGACAGCCACACAGTCTCTGTCGAGACAAAGGTGCGGACAACGCTCTAATGGGGAGGGCCAATTTTCCCCTCCCCATTCCTCACTGCCTCCAGATGGCCAGGGAGAAACGCAAGAAACCAGCGTTGAACAAAGGACAATCAAGAAAAGGATGTTCATGTTCAACGCCTTTTCAAAGGTCCCATGCATCCGGATCATCCACCCTACTCGCGGCGCTCGTGCGTAATAATGTTTTATTTTGCGCAAAACCTTGCTACGCGGGATGTGCGCTCGTTTGTTAAGCGCGTGCAATCTACGCTTCAAGGGCCGCGGAAGACATTTCGGAAGCTATTGAGGCTTGGAACGATGCAAAAGTTTGATATAGAACCTCAAACTCCTTAAAGGATTACATTAATCATCAAATAATCTCGTTTTCAATCTAGGATACATGCAAAATGCAAATGATCGCCGCAGGCGGAAGTGCCCATCTCTCTGTCAAATGGCGTTTGGGCCAGACTTCCTCATTCATTTTGTGGGGGGGGCGCCCCTCCTCCCGCACAGCGAGCTGTTTTGCATTCCCCCCAGCATATTATGCCCGTACCCAAATACTCCTGGGTAGAGAGGGGCAAGCTGGGGTAAAGTGCCTTGGGCCAAGTGCACACACATGCGACGGCGGGGCTCGACTCTTATAAGGCGAGCCTCTGATCCACTGCACCACAAGGTTACATACATTGTGCAAAAATGTCGTTATTATTTTTCTCATTGTGGTAATATTGGTATGGACAGCGTGTGTGGGCATACATTTGACAATTTCTTAGAAATAATAAGTATGCACGCTACTTGCCCGCTAATAGTAACACAAGTCTGACAGAAAAATCCTAATTCCACATATGAATGATATTGGAATATTCATTGAAATAGGACATAAAAACATTAGTGTACACATTTCATTTTATTTGATACCATACACATTTGTCTCGGTTGCTCGGCTGTAAAGTTAATTCTCTAATCACGGGCATAAATTTGCTTTCCTCTAAGAAAGAGTCGACTTTTCATCTTTTTTTCGTTTAGTTTGCTTTTTGGTATGTAAATCCAAAAACCCTGGGTCTTCTTTTTCTTTTCCTACTACAAACCATGTGTTGACCTTACTTATAAATGTTAATTTACACAAAGCGAAGTACAATTGAACTGTTTATGGTAGGCTCGGAATTTATACTTGATTGATAGAAATTGTGCTATCGAGCTTTCTCATTTTATCAACCTGTTTATACCTTTTTCGGTCTTGTACACTATGGCCCGTATTCTCAAACGCTGTTTAACGCTAATCACTGTTAAATCACAATTTAAACGCTCGATAAAATAACGCAATTCTCAAAGCAGTTGTTAACTTTAACGATGTTTAAATTTTAGCCGTACATCGTTAAACATGCGTAAAACGTTGTTAAACTTAAACTTGGTCCGGGGGTAGTGTAGCGTGTTTAACTTCACGTTTTCATCAAATGCCTGATATTTCAGCTATGTATACTGTGGTTAGAACAGTTACCTCCTTTATTTCTCTTATTTCTTTTCAGAGTCCTCAGTTATTTCTTCTCGTCCATTTTTTCTTGTTTATTTTAAGTTGTGTGATTGTTATAGTATGAATGATGGCAAGTTGCAGCACAACGACATAACAGTTTTTTAAATAGGCCCGGGGTTTTGTCGCCATCATTCAACAAATGCTAAAGCTCCTTGCGTAATGCGACATTCTTGAAATACACGGGGCTTCTGCATTGCATTTAAATACACGGAGGCAGTGTTACATATAAATAGTGTTCACGCCATACGTAATGATATAGGCGAAGATACGTCACACGTTCGGTGGATGATATTTACGGCGTTTAAATACATGTTAGCTAAACGACTTGTTGAAAATATTAACCTGAGGTTTCTTAAAGAGTGAGTTTAGCTAACCACAGTTTAGGCCTAACCACCGTTTATTTTAAACATCGTTGAGAATACGGCCCTCCTATATCTCCTTTTAAAGATGAAATAAGGTATCTTTCAATTTTATCGGAATGGTGGGCAACGAAAAGTTAAAAGAAAAGTTTGTTTGCAACGCTTTTCTCTTGGAGGAGTTCGTATATGATTGACACACCTTTTATTTTAGCACAGGCCAGAAAATGTCATTGGCTCAAATCATTTTAGAGAACAAGCATGCGGCGCCTTTAGGAAAACAATGGAGTGGTCAGCATATGGGGTATTGTGTGGATTTCTTATGCTTCATGAGTGTATTTAAATAAGTTCTAAATTGGCTGAATCTATAAGAAATTGGTATTTGTTTATATAAAAAAGAGCCGCTAACTGGACATTTATGATTTATTATTATTCTGATATTGGTGCTTAACAGCGTCTTTAGTGGAAAGAAATGTAGATCAAAATAAACATTTTTTTTAAAGATTGGTTGTGATAAAGGTATCTATATTATAATACGAAATGTGTATTCTCTCTGTCATCTGTCAGTCCTTTTGTCAGGGAGGTCGGGGTTGTAGGTCTACGAAACTTTGGTGGGGGGGGTAGCTAGGGCCGGGACAGATCAAGTCGATTGGGTTGGCCGGATACGCGCCACACAACCACAAAAACAAGTTTAGTGCTTTTAAAAAGCCAGGGAAACCCGGGGCCGCCTTTGATCAATTATTCCTTGATTTCGATGTTTCCAAGAAAGAGGGGGAAATATAATTTCTATGAAAAATATTTCCAGGTCTCATGGGTTTGTTAGGGTCAAGAACATAATGGTATCCCAGAAAATAGGCGGGCGGGCTGACCAGACAGTCAGCAGATAGACATCCGAACAGGCATAAACATAGAGCCAAAGGAAAAACAAACATGCTTATACAAAGCTGAATCCGAGCGGGTGCTGGTGACGGAATCTCTGATGGATGTTCTAGTGTTGTCGAATGTAAGAGGCAATGTAAGACACAAAGAACACGAGAAGAAAAGATAAATACTTTGCAAAAAAAAACAACCAATTAGAAATAAATAAATTCGCGCTTCAACAAATCAAATGTTATACACCTCCGAATGTCAAACGCTCAGATATTAAAAAAAAATCTGCTATCAATCATGATTTGAAATTAGTTTTTTAAAAAAAGAATTCCCTCACAGTTTTGATGATAAAGCAAAAATTGTGGATATTTGACTTCAAGTGCCCATTTAATTTATCCCAACCCAAAAAAGGCTTTAATTTTTTTTTCCACCATCCGCTTTAATCGTTTATATCCATTCACGCCGCACAAAAAGAAGGCATTCAACAGCAAACCCTTTGATCGTAATCCCTCGGGGGCCGCAATCGATGATGGCGAGCATCATTACTGGATAATTTTTTTGAAAACGAACACGTAAAAGTATTTTGCATATTACCAAATGTTTCCGGTGTCATATATTACAGTGTCCGTGTGACTGAGTGTCCTAACCACCCAGGTGTCTATTGTGTGCGCCATTGAGTGCTGTATGCATCATTGGGTCAGCACTGTACCCAAATTGCCTCGTCTACAAGGTCACGGTTGAGTCCGTACATGTTGCCATGGTACTTAGGACACTCTCTCATGGGGGACACTCAGTTTCTTTACACCGGCTATCTCCGGTGTGTATTGGTTCCGTTTTTCGTTAACACGCAGTGGCTTTAAAAGAGGCTTTATTATCCTGGGTTAACTTAAAGTCACCCCTTCCCTTCCAATGCTGATCGTTTTTTTCCAAATTTTATCAGAATGAAGCCTTACTTTTGAAATTGGAAAACTTTTTAAAAAATAGTTTGACCCAGGGTACTCTCCTTCCCCTCCAGCATACGCCGCACACGTACAAAATACATACAACAATACATACACTGCCACTTTTCATGCTTATAGGCTATTCATTGTGTGTGATGTTGAATTGACATCATAAGCCAACATCGTGCTAGTATTTGTATAACCAATTGTTGACTTATATAATACTACCACACCTACTATACCCCCTCTCTCTATTTATAAGTACGGTATTTTAAATCTTTTGAAACCTACCATCTGACATTGTATACCATAGTAATCCATCTAAACAACTGCATTTGAATTGTCTTGTCCATCTGTACAGGTACCACCATTCTGACATGGTTCACTTTGACCTCATTGTATCATGAAACGAGGGCAACATATAGCACTTACAATACGAAAGAGGAAGAATATTGTTGTATTTGGCCAAAGAATATTGCATGTTAGTAACATTAACAATAAAACCCAGTCTAATATTGTTATTTTTCGTAAGGGTGGTGTTTTAACATCACCTGTGAAATCAACTCAAATATTCATTACTAGAATCACTCATAAGCCAGAATCGGCTAGTATTTGTATAAAGACTTTGACGTTATAATAATACCACTCCTCCTGCTACTCCCGCCCCTGTTCTCTCTCTCTTTAAATGTAGATTTTTTATATTTTGCAAACGCTACCATTCGCGTCACTCAATTGCTTAATGAAGTTTCTGTAATTTGATATTTGGCTTTTCCCTCATCTGTCTACGCTCCCACCCACATAGGGTTTGGCAAAGTCGGCTAAATAATCGTTCGTTTGCATGGGGATATAACCATTAAGAAGGCACGATTATGGGCACATTGGGGATCAGCTAACATTTCTATCATTTGTATCGTTCGCTGTTTCATGCTTATAGGCCATTTATTTTATGTGAATTTTCGAATGTCACTGTAAGCTAAAACGGCCTAGTATCTGTATAAATAATGTGACTTCATATAATACTACCCTCCTACTACTCCCCACTCTCTAATTTATTAGTATATTTTTATCTTTTGAAACCTACCATTCTGACATTGGCTCCTAGTATCCACTAACCAACTGCAATGTGAATTGATCTTGTCCATCTGTACAGGTGCCCACCTTCTTACATGGTTCACTTTGACACTCATTGATATCTGAAAAGAGGGCGAAATATAGCATCTTACAATAACTCATGGTATTCTGAACGAGGGCAAATAGATCAACGTACCATACGAAAAAACGACTATTGTTGTATGTGGCCAGTGTAATATACTGATGGTGGTATGACCTAACAATAAAAGAAACACATGGTTTTAATATTGGTTATTTTTCGTAGGGTGTATTGTTTTTTTTTATAACAATCACATGTGAAAATCCACTCAACTATTCAGCAGCCAGATCACTCAGAAGCCAAAATCGGCTCGTATTTGTATAACATATGAACTTCCTAATAAATACCACTCCTACTACTACCCCCCTCTTCTCTCTATTTTATGTACGTGTATTTTTATCTTGTTGAAACCTACCATTCTGACCATTGGCTCCATAGTATCCAGCTAAAGCAACTGCATGTGAATTGATCTTGTCCATCTGTCAGGTGCCACATTCTTAACAATGGTTTCACTTTGACACTCAGTGATATCTTGAAAATAGGGCGAAATAAGCAACTACAATAACAAAAAAGGAAGAAAATACTTTTGGTAAGTGGGCCAATCCTAGCTATATTGCATGGTTGGTATTAATGACAATAAAACATTTCCTTAATTTGTTTTTACTTTCGTAAGCAGTGTTTGTTTTAGCATCACAATGTAAATCAAATCAATTATTGATCAGCTAACAGTAACAAGGGTCCATTTTTGTGTAGGTGTAGTAGGTAATAATATTATAGGGTATTTTAAAGTATCTTTGGAGGAGGGAAAAATCTGTAATTCGTCGGCGAGGAATATTGGCATTTTAAATGTAAATACCTAATCGTTTTCAAATTTGTGGAAACGATTTCAGAAACGGTCACTTTCATTATGTCTGAATGTTTTTTCATGCCAATGGTGTCATTTATTATGTCCATCAAATCGGCTTGCAAAGCCACAGTATGTCACCTATATCACAGAGTTCCTAGTATCCATTTAGTATTCTCTTTATAAATACAATGAATTTCCGTTTAAAGGCGTTGACCAACAATTGTTGTTTGTACTTGCCCATCTTCCATAAATTTTTTTACCTAATTTTATTTATACTTATCGCTTCAAATACATCCGGGAAATACATATCTGCTAACTCAAAGGTTTTATGTTGTATAGTGAAGCCTTGTTGATTTGTTTTGGAAACCGTGGGCTCACTTTCAGTTAGTGAAAACAAAGGCCTGCATGGATTTGATTGAGATTAAGGCCCCTGATAAATGCGTAATGTACTTGCTTCGTCACATTCCAGTTTATAATATTCAAATGCACTAAAATTAATCCAAATAGTAGTTAGGGGAAGTGAGATGTCTTACTCGCTTACTTATGCAGGCGTTTATTTTAGTGGCAATTAAAAACTAGACTCGGCAGTTTGATTTTAACAAATGTTAAAATCGAACGCTTTCCCTTCAAAAAACAAACCCAACTGGTACTATGTTAATAATGTTTTTATATATAATTGTTTTCAAAATCATTGTTGGTTCACGGGTTAAGAGGCCTAAGCCGAAGAGACCATCGGTAATCGACTTAGGCAACCCAACATTACAACCTCGTATAACTGCGTCTAATTTAAAATCACAGGTATCTTTTTTTGGGAGGGGGTTGGGTCGGGCTAGATTTCCACTTTTAATCCATAAGGGTCTTTAGAGCCAGGGCTTTTTCAAACTACTGCCAAATGAGGAATCCTTCAAAATAATCTAAGCAGTCCCCTTGTGCGCACACTCATTCCTTTCCGCTTGACCCCACCTGGGGTGTTGGAGAGTATCCTATCAAGCTCAAGAAGAAACGAAATTCATTTTGTGTAATTATAATCACGGAACCATAAAGCACTGGAGTAAGCGCATGTCCTTTGCTATTTGGGGTTTTTTCTTTAATCTGTAGATGGTTATATGTGAAATGTTAAAAACATGAATAAAAAAAAACATTTTACGTTATCAGATGACCAACAAAAGTGTACTTCGAAAACGAATTTTGTGCTGAATTTGGCAAAATTGTCATTTTTAGTAAGTGAGTTGGTATGAGATTTTAAGCAGCAACTTCTTCCGACTACCCACCCTCTAATATGTTGCTTTTCTTTTGATGTGGAGTCCAAGGAAAACATCGTAGACCTTTACAAAGACAATTTGTTTGAGGCGGACTATAATGCCGATTTATATTGTTGGACTTAAAAATTGATTTTGATTCTTATGAACTATCATCCGATCTAATAGCTGCCTTTTGAGATAATTGAAAGAATATTTTACTTGTATTCTGGTGGTCATTTCGGATTAATGTTGGTATTTGACAAATTTGTAGCTTTGTAAGCTATTCATTGATTTTTTTTTTAATGTTGTGCGTCCGTGCTGCATAAATGGGATTGTATCTACATTGGCCGGATATTAGCGGCTTAAAATAACCGAACTACACATGTTGAGTGGCTTAAAGGTCCATGGCCCGATCGTAATAGCCTCGTCTCCAGGGACCCAGATTTTAACGGAAGTGGTCAAAATTTGGGTTATCAAAGAACGCTACTTTTTTCTATTACCCTGTAATATCTGAGGCTAAAGGATGTGTTGGTTGGTGTTATGAGCGAAAAATGTGTCCCATTTTGGTTCTCGACCAATATAATTTTACACAGTAACTTATTGTGGATTACAAAATCAGTTTTAGCTCTCACAACAAAACGGGGTTTGAAATATCGGCGCGAAAACTTTACGATAGGGTTTTGGGGTGAAGGCCATTCTTTCTATCAAGATGAAAAACTTATATACTTAATCGGGCCATTCCCCCTTTAAAGTTGAAATTAAAAATGACAGGAAACACTGCATAGATTATCATTGAGCTATTTAAATATGTAACTAAATGTACATTAGCTCGTAGCTTGGTAATTCAGCTAGAGAATTATTAGTGTTGCAGAATTATGTCAGTGTGGGGTTGAGTAAACCTAATTGAATACATCACTCACCAAGCTCACACTGTATACCTGGTCATCCTGGTAAACAATTACACGTGAAGATCCGACCATTTACAAAGGAACCGCCATTCTGACACGTTCCACTCAGGCATTCGTTGCTATCTGAAAGACGGGTAAAAGTCTCGTTTAAGAGTGTTAGGTGTTATATGGGGAGAATTAGGCGCGGATCTAGGAAGGGGGCGGAGGGGTGCGCGCTTCCCGGTAATTCTGCAAAAATATCAGCCATTTGGACAAGTTTCAGCCTTCAGCCCCCGTTAATTTTGATGTTTCACATACTGGATCCGCCCCTGGACATTCAAGGAAGAAAATCAATAAAAGATTACAATCGCTGCAAAACAGCAGTAGTCACATGGTACTAGTATTCCTTTAAAATTAAGGACATTCAATAAAAAAAACTTGTCTTTTATTTGGATTGATTTTGACCACTTTACATTTATTGCCTATCAGTCCATCAGTCCAGTATTTATATGGGATAGTGAGTTTGTTGATTTGTTTTGAAAACTTTGGGTTACACATTTCAGTTATGGTTGTAATAGAAAATTTTGAACTGTTTGCACTTGCATTTTGTTCCTTGTCATATATGAGCACACACTGAAATATTAATTTTGTCAGGGTTTTTATTTAACTTTCGACAAAACTAAAATTAGTCAATGCACTCTGACTTTTTGAATCACTCATCTGTAAATCAACAACCTAAAATGCTATAATATTTAATTGGCAATTGTCTTTCATTTACCCTTATTTTTTATAATGCAACCGATGAGTTTTCATTGTCTTATATATTTTTAACTTTTTAAATTGATGACAACTTAATGACAAATTGCCGTTAATTTTTGTTATTAACGACATCTTGTCAAACTAAATTTTAGTTGAATGACAAATGCCGAATTTATGGGAAAAAAAATTTTTTTGTTTAGAATTTATGAATTTATGTCAGTAAAAATAACAAAAACATAAAGCATTGTCATTTATTTTGTGATGTAATTGTAATATGCGCTAGACACAAACAATTTCAACAACATTTTCAGGCTGGGTAATTTCACCTTTTGAACGATAAAAAATCCAAGTGTGCATGACTAATTTCAATTTGTCCAAATACGAACTTTTTTTGACAAATGTAATAGTTTCATTGTCTCCTCGTGTTACCCGGTATTCGGCTAAACAATCACATGTGAACTGATTCTGACAATTTTAGACCTGCCTGGCAGTTACGAATAATCTGAAATATGGGGTGAAAATTTCTTAGAAATTATCGTGATGCTCTCAGACAGCAATTAAATATAGTTTTAAATGATAGCTATGGTGTCAACAACATGCCAACTTATCCTCAGATTTTCTATACTAAAACCAGTCGAAAATTTTTTAGTCCTACATAAATCCTGACTTTTTTTGCCCATGTGACCTTATAAAATTTATTTTAGTTGAGTTTAATGGTAGTTGCCTTCAGGAAAAACAGACTCCAGTTTGATAGAACATGTAAATGGATGCTCTTCCTTCCCTCCTCCTGAGACCAACCTGCACTTGCCGCATCTTTTAAATAATAAATATTTTACATTTGTACAAAACAATTTCTGGTCCACTTGTTTGGGATGGGGTGGGCAATGCTTGCTATAGTGAAAAATATAAATGAAATGAAATTAGAACACAAGATTTCACACCAACGACTGCGATTTGTGGAGAGCCACAAACCATTACACATATAGATGACTGTGAGGTCCTACAAGTCCCCAAGAAAAATCCCAGGCTAATCAACCGTGGTTTAATTAAAGACGGAATCTTCCGCGGGATTTGGACTTACACGACGAACGAACGAATGAAAAGTGATATTTTTTAAAGCATACATTTTGTTATTTGTTTGTAAATTATTAAATGGAGAGATCAATTCAAACGCATAAACAACCTTATACCACGTCGACATCGTCTGATATAATCGGTGAGTATAGAAAAAAGGGTACGCGTATTATCACAATCACACCGTCGACAGTGTGATCTGGACGTACCCGTTCATACATCATCTTAAATATCTAGTGGAAATTCACCACAATAGTTTTTTTTACCCTGTTTGTTTGAGATCACAACAATAGTTTTTCAACAATTTTTTTTATTACCCTGTTTTTGGAACCTGTAGAAACAGATTTGTTTTTCATTTTATTTTAGCTACGTCCCCCCCAAGTTGTCTATGTTGGATACAG
>JAMKCH010033607.1:0-15892 GCA_023653785.1 Ophioderma brevispina
AAAAAAATTATCAAATCACCATGTGATATATTCTTTTTCTTAATTTCCACTTTAAAACTGAGAACTAAGGTAATGCACTTGGACTGAAAAGGGTGCAAACGATTCAACAAATGTGATCAAAAGTCTAGTGTGATGCAGGGACTGACTTCTGGAGTATAAAAGATCAATCCAGAAGTCCAAACTAGCCCACTTTGACATTTTGAGTCTTCAATTTGGCCACCACATCCTACCAACTTTTGTTTCTCAGCAGAATTAACCCGATGATGACCATTGACCCAAGGACCACTTAGCTGAGGGGGCCAGCAACTTGCACAGATACCCTCTACCACCATACTAAATTTCAGATTAATGCCAGCTCAAATAATAATTGGCATCATACTGAGGAGCATATGGGTGGTGGGTATGTGTTGTGTATAAATGGACAGTATTATCTACTAGGCGATCAAATGGTTATTGCGATCAACTGGTTTGAATTGACCTTCGATCAACAATCGATCCCACCAAGGTTCATGTCCATACATCAACGTTACCCATTTGACCTTTTGTGACCTTGAATGAACCCCAAGACCTTGATCCCCAAAACCAAACAAAAATCGGTATTCGGAAGGTCCAGGGGCACCCACCACCAGTGTCAGGAACGTGCGACATCGGTCTCCGAGAAAATACACGCGGTCAGACAGGGTCGATTGTTGCTGCCAAAAATGTTAAGGTCACAAACAAGGGTCATCGGGTCATTCAAGGCCGTGATTGTGAAACCTGGGGACCGCCTAGGTTATATATTTTATGTGTATTTTATGCTAGTAGAAATTGTTTTAGAAGTCTCCTTTTACCTGTGAGTTTCTGGAGATTTTCCTTTGTTTTTCCTGATAGCTTCTACCATTTTGCTATATAGTGTCTTGCTTTTGCCATTGACGGTTGTCATGATTGCCAGGGGCTGCATTTGTCTGCAATGTACGGATAATCAATGGTTTGCATATTCAAAATTATACAAGAAAAAAGTTTGCTCACAGGTATTCGGGAGAGTGGGCTGGAGGCAATTGCACCAGGGGTGTGCCAATTTGAATTAAAGTAAAAATACAGCAAGTAAACTTGTTGTCATCCCCCAGGCAAGATGGCAGTATGGAACAGGACCTCAGATGACCACATTGACCTTGGTCCATGACCTGAAATCAGCCCAATGAAGGAACACCTATTGCCACCTTGCCATGAAAAAAGAAAAACCTAACCAAATCTTTAACACACACCACACATGTACACACATACATACAGACACCAAAACTGGAATACACACACATAAATTACTGACATACCGCCCCTAAAACCAGGGGGATAAAAATTTGTGAATAAAAGTCAGGGATCAGTGAGAGCCAGGGGACACTGTCAGTACCATCACCATCAGTAGGAGTTCCTAAAGAAAGGTCCATTCAGCAAAATGGGATCTTTTGATATCATGCATGACAGACTCCTGAATATTATATATTTTTCTGTATTATATTAATAAATTGTTAAATTTAATCATATAAATTATGCGTGAGGAGAACTGGAAAATATGAACTTGGCAATGTGTTGTGCAATAAGCATTACTTATCTGATTGACCTAGTTCTAAATGGACTGGTGTGTGAAGACTTTCCTGCGTACAACAGGTCAGAATATGTTCGCAGTCAAATGACAATCATGAGCAGTGTCTCTATCATGTCATTCTAAGAACTGGACAGAGGTCTTTGTTAACCTATAGGGAACAAGATTGCACACCTGGTTTGATGAACAATAGACTTTGTGTAATTGCTATGTCAAAACAATTCGAGCACAGGATGTGGACTTCCTTTAAACTTGTTTCAGCGAACTGAAAAGATGGGACGATAGGTTGTCTTGTCTCCGTGTGTTTGTTGCATCATGGGAAATTTTCTAAGGAAAATTCGTGCAAGTCATTTCTTTGCCAGTTGTCAAGGGATTTCATCGAGTGTAGACCTCTCAACCAGAAGGTGGAGGATGGAGAACGTGCGTAACATTTGATTTATACAAATCTTATGTTCTTTATTATATTTTGGAAAAGTTGTCAGAATCGTCATAGCTGCACAAATTTTGGTGCCTTTGGAAAAAACAAAGTGAAATTAAAATTCCAGTAGGACATTGCTTCTTTACCAGTGACGTTCACCTTTAACGCACTGAGTACTGTATGGACATACCGAGTTGCAGTTATACTTCCAGTTGTTATCCAATTACAACTTCACAAATTAATCGGCCAGTCTAGACCAAAAGGACTTTGCGATAGCGCGAACCTAGTTGAACTGTACCAGCAGAATTGTGTCGCCAAGTTTTATATGTGGACCTGATTCTACAAAGACTGGTGCGCACCCAACAAGGACTGTGAACTATTGTATAATTTATGAGATGGTGTGTGTTTGATTTTTAAACAGGTAAGAAATATAGATAAAATTTTGTGATTGTTAATTGTAATTGTGTGATTTACTGTATGTATGAAAAATCATTACTTTGAATTTAACATTTGGTCAAGTCATCTCTTCCAAATAGTCATTGTGAATTTTTGTTTTTGAACCACGAGAGGTTACTTTTCTGACCTTGAGTACGTCTCGTAACACATGGGTTAATACGCAAACTAAAGTTCTCATAACACTAAACAACAAAACAAATCAAAAATACAATTTACAAGGCAACAGAAAAATGTTGCACCTTACAAGGATGCACTTTCTTTAAGATGATCCACAAAAATTCTTGTAATGGTTGAATTCTGTTCATGTGCTTACCTGAGGAACTGAACTACATGCTAAACAAATCCTCCTGGAAAGGGGAACAAACAATTAAAAATAGTGTGTAAATGGCTCCTTTTCAATACCAGATTTCAGACTTTAAAAGTTCTTAGAGAGCATTGTGGTCCAGTGGAGAGAGCACTCGTCCCACATGCCAAAAATGTGAGTTCTAGCCTGTTATGACAAAATGTTGTGCCTTGAGTAAGACACCTTTACCTACTTTACTCTTCCATACCCAGATGTACAAATGGGTACCGGTATTTCTCATTATCATGCTTTGAGGTGTCCGATATGCGATAACATCGGATCCTACGCATGATAATGATAAATTGGATGATTTGCACTCAATATTTTTGATCTCGCTATGACTTTTAAAATATTGGGCTCGACTGCGTCTCGCTCAATATTTTTGCAACTCATAGCTGCGACCAATAAATTTGGGCTGAATCAATCAAATTTTATTACAATGTTGGGAAGGTAACAGACTCGCTGTGGAGGGGATGTAGTGATACCTACAACATATGGTGGAGTCTGACATGTCTCCTTTACCTCCACACTTTTTTTAAACATGCCGACATCAAAGGCTTTCAATGTTATCCACAGCCGAAAGACATATCATCACAACTGTTGATATCAACATAGTGTTCAGAGTCGCCCTCAAAATTTTTCAAAATTGATATTTTTGCATGTTTGTAAAGCTTTTATCTACAGTAGCCCTCACCTGAAATGTTTAAGACCGAATCGGCGCCCTTATTGTTAAACTGAACGATTTTTATATAATTATTGGCGCCAGCGACCTTAATTCAGCACATGACGGAAATGGTGTTTAACACATGAAAACACATGCCAGAGCCTGGTTCCCCATGGCTTGAACCTTGTTTGACCGGTCTGTGACCTTTGTGGTTTTAATATCAATGAGTATGAGCCTATGATATGCATGTAATAGACATATTTGTTGATGCTAAAGTTACGCAAACTTAAAGTTGGCCTACAAATTACCTTGGATGTCTTTAGCCTCTTATTGCCGTCCTATTTGTTTTTGGGTATGTTATTTTGTGTAAAATATATCTCTATTCTTCCAATGGCCTAGACTATCATTTGCGATCAAATTAAAGAAATTTCATATTTTGTGAAAATGTACCAGTGCCGCTTTAATTCAAGCTGTAAGTGGTCACTCTAAAGTAATCATCTAGAGCCATGTCTTTCTTGAACAGATTGACTTGTACCTGGGGCTGGGACACTTGTGCAAAATAACTCATCATTCAAATCATTCAAGGTTTTACTAATTTGTGAAGTGTTGGTGCATGGACTATAACCTTGACAAATTACCAACACTGGTGAGTACTATTTTCCAAATGACCTCTTCACTTCATTGCTTGCACGAACAGTTAGGAGGTTATGTTATTTGAGATTAAGTTGAACAAAGACAGGTACATTAGGCTTGTGGCAATTAAGGAAGGAGCCACTTACACTTCACTTAGGATTGATGGTTATGGCAGGGCTATAATTTTATTATAATGTGAAAACACACATTCTCCTGACAATTACCTATCAAGTTTAAAGATCTTATGTCACTTATCTCTTATTGAATGCCAATATCTTCGAAGTTTATGAACATTTAGGCCAAATACATCTGCAGATTGAGGTTTTTTTTATGTGACATCAATGACTATCTACAAAGGTTGGGAATGGCCTATGAAAACATCAGAAGACTTGACACAAGCCAAAAACTATATGCTTGAAATGTTCAATGGCCTTCTTGTACTCTATAATGAGATGTGGTGGGATTGTTGAAAACCAGACCTCAAAAACAGCATCCAGCGGCCACACAAGGCCGTTCAGTCGATTTCGATGCGCGTTTCTAATTCCGAAATAGTAATGTCACCATGTGATTACTGTGTCACAGCTGAAGTCAACACCTGAGACAGTTGATAAAAAAGGCACTGTGGGATGGTTTGGCCCTAGCAACGACCAAGATGGCAGGGTAAGTGGACAGATAATTTTTTTCCTGTTATTTTAATACCGCTTTGTTGTGGTTTCATGATATTTCCGAACCCCAAAAGGTAACCAGTGGGATCGCGATTTTTCTTACTACGATTGAAGGCCTCAAAGTACGGATTCTCTTTACTACTTCTAAAAGAAAGGGGAAATTTTAACGTTGTAATCACCATATCGGATAACGATTTTTTCTATCAGTGGTAAAAAATTCTCCATATGTTCACAAAGAATCTGATATTAAATGAAGCATTTGAAAAGGGTGATCATGAGCCGCCATTTTGCCAAGTTGGTTATCGAATCTCTTCGTATTTGCTCCCTCCTTGGAGAGGAGATACGCACACGCGCTGTGTAATACGCACAAGCTACGCTATAATCCGGCACATATTTTGACCATTACGAACCGTGGCCACTCGTGGCGTGACGTGCGACTTGCAGATGTGGACACAAGTTTTTTAAAATATTTCTAACAAAGTGTGACTTTCATAGACTAGACTTAAAATACTGAAGTAAACATTTTAAAAGAATATTTTTGTTTAAAGGAATTAATATAGGTTTGATTTAAACAAGTTTCTAAATATAAGCACTGTTAAAACATAAAGTAATAACAGACTGGGTAAGCGGGGTATATCGACCCCTTAAGCGAGATCGCAATTTCCAAGATTTTTTATTCTTAATGACTTTTCATTATCAATTGAAAGCTTTGGTTCATGGGTAGGTACAGACTAAAAGATATTCATTCATCTCTAACCAAATAAAAGATATAGGCCTTCAAACTTTTTTTTGCAAAGGGTCCATAATTACCCCATGCGTCGGCAATACGGACCACCCGTTATTTGTAATAGGGGCGGGGTAATATGGACCTCACATGGTCCGTATTGCCCCATCCCATAAAGTTTCTACATGGGAATATAGGGTGTCCATATTACCCCAATCACACATACACAAAGTATACATCCTTTTTGATTTATGTTGCTAGAATTTGATACATGTACTGACACATGGTTAATGTCATTACCATAAATAGTCTCCCGCATCACATACTGTCTTTTTTCACATTTTGAGGTTTTTGCGAAATTCCGCCTACTTACTTAGTTCATCGAGTTCTTGCCATCCACAAGTTTCAAAATGTGAGGATGCCTAATAATTAGTTTAATTACTGATTTTGACCATTTTCCTCAAAATCATCATATCAGTGTGTCCTACTGTCATATTTAAATCGCAATCATTTACACGGTTTGATATAGCGTTATATTTTGCCGAACCCAAAAAAACGATTGCACATACAGATCTATTTTGACGTCTTTCCCATCGTATTTTCGGAAACAAGCTTTTCACATAGTGATTCTAAATTTACGTAAACAATTGGGGGGAAAAAAAAACGGGTAATATGCGTCGTATTTTGCAATACAGATTGTGATTTCACATACAGACTTAAAAACTTGTAGCCTAATTAAGATAATATAATTGCAGTTTTAAGTGGATGTATGGTTTTAATTGGACTTTAAAATGTTTTCTTCCAAAGCAGTAAAGTCTAGATGGTTCTTTTATGCTTCGTTTTACCATATAGAAATGAAATGTGCGATATGATTTTGAATTGCGATTTTCTCGGAAAACGGGTTTTGTAAAATACGACAATGTGCTGTGGGCGACGATATGTGGCCATGGTAACAACCTCCAGACCGAGGCTCAAGAGAAAATAGGATGTTTTAAAGTGCCACGAAAATAAGAAGAAAACGTGTTGAAAATTTTAAATTAACTATTCGTTGACTTTAAGGACACTACCTCTCAGTAATAACTGAATTACAGTTGAGAATGGGTTCTTTCAGTAACAATAGAAAAAAAACACTCCTACTCACTAGTTAAAAGTATAAGGGGTCCATAATGTCCTGGGGGTCCATATTACCAACTTTACCCTAGTACATTGGCAAAGATAACGAAGTTGATTGACAGCGGCACAAAAACCACTAATGTAGTGATTCCGGTGATTAAGCCATTGTACTAATTGCAGGGAACAACCGGCCTCGGGAACCAAACGGGGTAACGCCTTCACGACGTCAGATGGAGCAATCCGGATCGATATGAGTGTACAAAGTTTTATTTCTAAATGCGCCCCATTGCAAGGTATGAGGAAACATTATAGCACAAAACAATCATTATAACTACAATTTACCCGTTGAAAAAGTACAAAAGGTCAGTCAAGTTTTTTCATTAGCAGGCAAAAATTTAGCAAGATTTCCATTTCACTAGCCTTCTTTTCACAACGGCTCAGAAGACCTTCCCAAGTACATTTCGCCTACAAAGTCGTGTTTCTTGACACCGCGGAACCTCTAATCGCAATAAACAGTATCATAGTTCGAACAAAAAAAAACAAACGCCCCTTGTACATTATCGAGAGCGCGCTTAAGTCTGTGGCTTGAATTTCTAAGTATAGTTTGGAACGATCAAGAAATGATTCGCGATTGACATGCGCTTCTTTGTGTAAACAGTATTTTCAATATTTCTTCATCATCTTCAGAATTTCTTGAAACCAGACAGAAAGCTGGTATCAACTGTATGGCATTTAGAGCATATGAGCGAACAGGAATTGAGTGGAGGCTCCCCTAACGTCCGGCCCAGCGGCATGATTAAACAACGAAGCGTAATATTGAGACTATTACATGACTACGTCACAACAGGGTATCGGCTCTTTGTGTTCCAAATACACTCGTATTTAAGTACTGCTTTCGCACCATGATTCCCTACTTCTTAAAAGATATATTTCTAGTAATTACAACGTTTCAGTGATCTATCCAGCATTTGTACGTATTTATATAACTGTTTGTGGGTCATTGGTAAGATTTACCAATAGGGGGGGGGGGAGCAACTTGGGCAGGTAACAGGGGACGGTAACTTGAGTCTAGGATTGAAGTTGAGGATGCTGTGAGTGAGTAAGGCAGGTAAGGAGTATTGATTTGTCGGGTAGGAACGGGGGGCTAGGAATATCGGACTTGCATCAATTGCAGTTTATTTCTTTTGACTTGACAATTTCAAATTCAGTGTGCATGCTTAACATTGAGTTTGTTTCGTACCTGCGTGACCGTTACTCTACGTATAGGCTGTCTGTGTTGATACACTTGCTGACCGATGTTACCTTCCAGGCGACAAAGAAAGAAATAGAGTCATCACGCCATTACCCCGTCGATAATATGGTTCGCGCGCAAAGGATTATGGGGGCTTGGCCCCTAGTGCTGTTGGCTGCCCTAAGTGCTTTCATTTTAATACTAGTGTTTGGTCTAAATCTGAAGTACGCTTCAGGTATATTTCCTTTCTTTGGTCATTGAGGGAAAATCAAAAAGATAATGAAATTCATTCCCTAGTTGGACACTATCTTGCTAGGCAACACCTGGACAATCGCGGGCGCTTCGCGGACTGAGCGAAGACTTGTGATTGCGCGTATCTACTGCGTACCGCATCATGCAAACCTTCTATCACGCAAGGTCAATATAGAGTGCCGGAAAAATCAAAACATGATTTTCTCAAGGCTTGGACCGACTTGGCTCACAAAAACCGTATTCTGACTAGCTTCCTTATATTTGAGCACAAAAAAGGAGGGTTTTAGGGAGTTTAAAGTCCAAATAACAAATTTGGACACAATTTTTGCTTCAAAAAATGTACAGTGGATTGAAATGGGGCTAGACGATAGCAGAAAAGCCTATTTATTTTTCCGGAAAGTAGGGTAGAATATATTTTAGTCCAAAAACATTTACGATTTTAAGATTAGCGACTTCTTTCCCTTAATTTGGGACACAGAATATAGTCAATTGAGTCATGCAATCATACATCGCGAAAGTAAAAACAACCTTCATAAATAGGTTTTCACAAAAAGTCCGGTTCCGTGCGTGGGGGTAACTGAGAAAACGGAGCGATTTTTTGTGTGCTGGCCACTGACTGCATGGTACAGAATTTAGGGATTGCAAAAACTGGTTCTCCCAATAATGAATCCCAGAAGATTCAATCACTTCAAAACAAAATCAAACACGTCAAGCTGAAGAGCATGTCAAGATCACCAGAAGTTTGGACCAGATCTAGCCGTCATTATCATGATCACCCAGTCTAAATATTACTTTTTCTCTGCTTCAATGTGTATGTGTACAATCCATCTGTATCATTGAACACCATGTAATTATTAGTGGGTTACAGCAACTGCAAAAAAAATAGGGTACTTTAATGTGTTAAAGCAGCTCTCAGAAGCAAGTAGATTACACAAACGTAACTGTCTTGCTCCACCCAAATAAGCATATGCTGGTGGCAAAAATATGCAAAATGATGGGAAGAATCATACCAGCGTTAAGTGTTACCTGGACAGCACGACGAAAATATGCAATTACCATATCTTATTTTATATTACGATATGTGGATTTGATGGAAACAGTTTAAGTGGGAAATTTCGGCTTGAGCTTCATTATACAAGTTTTAAATGATTTATTGTACTAACTTCATAGATAATAGAGAATTTACTTATTAATTCAACCAAATTATGCAAATGCATACAGGGGAGTCAAAAAAAAACTGACCCTGATTGTGTCCTGCCAACGTCTTTGAAATCAAGAACTGCGGTGAATAAATAGCATGGATTTTCTTCTGGACACGGATTTCCTTCGCTGAACGCCGGTCATTCAATGTGAATCCGTGGATAGAGCAGAAAACCGACTATGATCAAACGACTGTAGCTCGGATTATACCTAACCGGTGAATTTTTTAGTAAATTAAAGATAATGACCCAAACTTGGCAGATGATACCAAATATGTTAGATAATATTACAAACTTATAAATTCAAAATGGCGTCAAAAATAGGCTGTGGTAGAACTATTATCCTGGCCAATTTGAAGATAATGATCTAATGCATCCAAGAGTTTGATGAGATCAATAGAAGTGTTTCCAAACACCCTCACACACAATGCGCATACACACGCCCCCACCCCCACATGGCCAAAACACAGGAGTAAAAAAACAGAGGTCATTCATGTTCCCTCCAAAAAATTTTCTCATTCAATTAGCTAAAATGGGAGCTGCAGAATTAAAAACAGTTTTCATTTTTCTGGGTGTTTTGCAAAACTTGCATGAGTTTGACATCGTTCAGTATATAACACCAATAAATGGACTGCAAATCTTGTGTCCTTTTGGTTAAACTCACATTTTACACAGATGGTTGTATAAGTCTTCTGCAAAGAGTGCCCTTTTTGCAAAAACTGTGCAAAAGTGACTAGGCCCAACTATTTAAAACCACACACATTAAAGGCTACTCCAGAGACCTCGGCGCTTATCTATTATTCCTCTGCAGTAATGATAGTAGTAGTAGTAGTAAATCCAAAGTTTTAAATCCGGTTTTGTCCACGTGAAACGGGGGTTGGCGGGATTTCCCTCACTTCGCAGCAACCGCCATTACTCCTTCCACTTCACCACAATTCAACGCATCCTCCATCCTCAACCCAACCCTCCTACTCTCCTCCTCCACTTGCTTTCTTCCATGTCTTCTGTGGACGTCCCCTCCTCCTCAAACTCCAACCTCGAACTCAAAGGGCCTTCTTAAGTATGCTCGTATCCTCCTCAAACACATTGCCCCATACCAACGTACACTATTCGACTTCGCAAGGGCCATCGCCTCTTCCAAACCCAACATCTGCATCAAGTCCTCAGCTTCAGCCTGTCCCATCAACTTCACCCCACCAAAGATTTATTATTGCTCTCTATGTCCTCCTCAGAGCCCCATTCATTTCGGTCAGACACCACGTCTCGCTCCCATCAGCATCACTGATCTCAAACAAATTATGACACCATTCCTTTCATCTTCAAAGGATAGCTTTTCCCTTGCAACAACTCCATGTCCTAAACGTCACCCACCCATACCTCACTTAGCTGTCACAGCACCTCGCATCCACCACCTTCACTAACCTTGTCCCAAGGTATGTGAACTCTCACAGACTCCACCTCATCACACAATCCTCCTCCTGTTCCTCACATCACTCCAGCTCCCTTCTCGAATCTTATGCACATACATCTCTTGCCAAGCTTGGGGTCACGCTCTTCATCTTTGTGCAATCGCCCAAGGACCCTTCCCACACACACTGAAGTTTGCTTTACTCTTCCCACACACGCCACACGGATCTACCTTACTCACTAGCACCTCCCTTCCACCCCACTCCACCAGCAATTTGCTTTCCAAGGGTAACATGACCCTTACTCTCAAAAGCAAACCTCCATTTCCAAAACTTCTCCCACAGTCCATCCATTGTCTCGACATTAAAACCAAGTCATCAGCAGTTACACATCTCACTCGTCAAACTTTCTTTGTACTCTCCCCAGACATCAATCACAATTGCAAAATCAACCGGCGAAAAAGTACGGACAACTTGATTGCACACATACCTTACCTCAAACTCCTAAGACAATTTCAGAGCCCCCACTCTAACTCTGTATTTGCTCCTCAACTCATCACCGCGCTAACCACTACTTCTGGTATTCTTCTTCCTCATCGCCCACTACAGCACTTTTCCTCGGTACCCTCTCAAATGCCTTCTCCAAGTCTACAAAACACATAACAGCTTTTTCCCTCTAGCTCGGTATTCCTCTTGCAACCTCTCAAATAAACATGCATCTATCGTACCCTCCCTGGCATAAACCCAATGCTCTCATCTACTTCCACTACTTTTGATCCTATTCTTCTCTAGAACCTTCTCCACAATTTCATTTGCATTGCCTAACAACTAAATAGAATTATTTGCCGTAATAGAGTTAAATAATTAGGCTCAGGGGGTCAGATTTGGTTTTTTTGTGTTTAGATAAATACAACATCTCATTGTACCATTTAAAGCTTTGCGCAATGACATAGCAAGAACTTTTATTTTAACTTACATATGTAGTTTGGATTGTTCTGATTTGAATGTTTTTCATCATTATTGGTAAACAATTTTTCTTTCAATATTAAATGAAAATCAAGAGTCGGTCAGAGATTTTCTTTATCTTTTGTCTAAACTGCATAAAAATTTGAGTTACCACGTTTGTCTAGAGCGGTTTGGGTTAGGGCAATAAACATTTTTTTTTGGCCTAACTCAGTGGACACTTCACAGCTCCCAGTGGACAAACCCCTTTGTGTCTTCCTGCTATACCGGGGTGACACACTGTCACTTCAAACTCCCCTCACCTCAGCACGGTTCAATCAGCCTAGTGTACCCTCTTACCTTGATGCTATTTTGAAAGCCTCTGTGACGCACTGTTTCTGCTTGACAGCATTAGCTTTGATGCTACTGCTGGGTAATGTGCTTGACTACACCTGTAAGATGATAGGGTAAACAAAAGTCGTCAAATCACACACTTCTTTATTATTATAAGGTTTAAATCATACTACTGATCAAAATTGCCTAATGATTAGATAACTATTTCATGGGTATGAATCTTAGCTGCAAATACTAGTAGAAGAGCTTGAGATGTATTCCCTATTGAAATAATATTACTGTTGTCCAACAGTAGATGCACTTTCCCAGCAATCCAAGTAATGCCAGATGTGAAACATCACATGAAAGTCACACTTAATACAGAAAGGTTAAGTGTCAATGATGACCTTTGTTGCATTAGGAGGTTGCAAACTTTTGAAGGTGATCGGAAGTTTAGACAATTTATTTGCTTGATCCAACTTTGCTCATAGTGAATTTGGTTTCCAGTCTGACTCATTTCATCAAGTTTGCCTGGGCACTCCACCATGTCAATTAGGTTGACATATTTCATTAATGTGATTTGTTAATTTGTTTGTGAATACAATGATATTTAATTTGTATTACAAAATACTTATAACACTGTAAGCATTTTTACCTTTTTGTTATATTTTTGCTTTTTTGTTTTCACCTTATACAAATGTTTATTTATGTGTATAAAACTTGATTTTCAAGAAAACAATCATGTTTCCTGCAATGAATTTCATAAAATTTTGCGCAGTATCACAGTGAATTACTAAATACCACAATCGTTTGCACAACTGTTGCTGTTGATATTATGTTTCATTCTGAGGTTTGGAGACTTTCAACTACTGTGGTTGGAGGGGGTTGTTTCCATTTACATACCCTTTGATTAACCTGTATGTTACTCCTCCAATGCTAACTGGTCGGCTCTCTCTTGTCGTTCTCAAATATCCACTGTATGTAGAGTTGGATCATCACCATCTATTGCTACACCCTCTGGGCAAAATTATAATGTAATGGGAGTCAAAATTGTGGACATGGAAATACTCATGATGTTAACAATACTGATATTAAAACAAGAACGGCCATTACTTCTTTATCCTCAATAATCCCTTTAATCCATCTTGTACCTGACAACTTCGATGTGAAAGCAACAAATAATATCAAGTGTATGTCAAGTATCGCTCCCTTTGTTTTACAAAGCCCTGCCATTTATAATCCTGAACCTGATGTTTCACATAGACAAAACAAGTTTACCGAACATGATGACTGTGATAAGCGTCCTAACCGGGTCCGCAACCAACTGTTGGGCGCACCCACTTACCTTATTTCCGCTTGCTTAATGAGTGTCAGGTGGCAAAGCCTTCATGTGGAAATTTTTCAAACCTTGGGTTAATTGTTACACCAAATTTAAATGGAACAAACATTTACACCTCCTTCCAAATGTATTCCTGCGGCCAAAGTCGCACTTTAACATACGCTAGCATTGTTCTGGTAACCTAGTTTTGGGAGCTATTGTACAATGGGAAATTTATCTGATGAAACAGAAGAAAATGACTTATGATCATATATTTGTGGTAAATATTTCAGGAAATAAACATGCACCAGGTAGCTGAATACCAGAATTAGTTTGTTTTTTAGAACACAACAATATTGGCAATAAGCCTGGTATCCTCAAGATATAATCATAGACTTTGGGTGTAATAATTCTAGTCATGGCCGTGCCATGTTGTCAGTTTCAACACTAAGGTCTGATTCCATTTTTTACTGCCTGCATTGCCTGTGCATAGTAAATTTAGTGCGATGTTCCATCACTTCCACTGCACCCCTACATAAATTTACTGCAAACCGGTCATTGTTGCGGTACCTTGCAGTAAACTTGCAAAGGACTGCAGTAACTTGGCATATTGCACCCCACTGCATCTTGATCATCTACATTTAAAATAATAATAACTTTGTTGCAGTATGCCATGCGTTGCAGCACACGGCAAGTGAATATGTAGTACGATTTTTGGTAGGGCTGCATTGCCGTACCGCATGCAGTGAATTATGAACGGAATAAGGCTTTATATCATCATTACTTTATTAAGCTCAGGCTCTTCTTATAGGCACTTGGATATTGCAGAGTGGTAGTGTCCAACTGCTGGGATTAGTTGCTAGAAATCTTGCATGGTTTGAGTCTTCACATCCAGTACTAAGTACATGCACCAGAGTTTCTCGTTGGCCCTACCATATATGACATATATCTTACCATGTGGTGGAATACAACTCCGAGTGCACTCAATAAACGCTTTCATTCCTGGTAAGACAACCCTAGCATTGCCCTTGAATCCTCCGTACCCCCACAATCATAGGTAAATGGGGCGTCTGGTCTAAATTCCTCCTCATAGTTCGGCATACTTATCTAAAAAGAAAAATATTCATGTTTCAGTGTCATCATCAATGTAAATAAAGGACTGAATTCATCATTTTTTCTTACATAGATCTCTCTAAGGTTGGGCAATAGAGGGTTTCTATGAATGACTTTTACATACCTTTTGATTCAGGGAAGGTGGCCAAGAAATCCCACATTTTAGACGTCGCCATTGGTTTACCACGTACAAAGCACAATCTTTAATGAAAAATCTTACTTTTTTTATATGTTGTCAAGGAATATTGTATTCCAACTTGGAGCTGAAGCGCTCAACTCTATCTGTAAGGGTTTTTCTTAGTTTTTTTGTATGAATAACAGGCGAGGACGCGGTCGTATGTTTGTAAAAAAAAGAACTGGACCATGAAGAAAGAGCTCAGGATCGACTGGATGGCATCCTACACCAAGCTTCTATGCGAGTACAAAACATTCCTGGCGTGAGCACAGCAACAAGACCAAAGCACAGATCAGGAGATATCCCTCAATTTCAATCTTCTGTTGCCCAATGCCTAGCACGATTTGCCGTCACATCATCGTGCAATTGATCATAGTCTCAAACGTCACATTTTGGAAGTATTACCGTGCCAAACAGGGGTCGTCGCCCCTTTCACTACATGATGTGATGCTCGGACTCCATCAGGATCCATCTGACTCCCACTTAATGACGAAACAGGTACATTTGGCTCTACATGATGAACATCATCTCGGCTGCAGCCGTTAGATGATGATACCGACCCACATCAAAGCACCTAAAGCGGTTTTTGTGGGTTTTGTGTCTGTATTGTCGTAATCTACTTTGATTAGTTTGTGGTGAGTGTGCTATATTGAAAAAGTCTGCTGACATCGTCATGCATTATATCAAGAATTCCATCAAAATGAAATGTGCTTGGTTTTTGCACAGCTAATAGGCCTAGTGCTTACAAGTCCCAACATATATCAGTTTGTCAGAATTGTGTCATCACTGCCTAACCATCTGGGCACTACTGCCTATGATACATCTCTACTGGTTTGCTAATTACAGGCCAGCATATGAATGGCCTTCTGAGTCCCATCAAATAGTGCGTCTATATAATCCATACCACCCTACACTTTCTTTTTTTCAACCCACCCACGACCTCACTCTAGCTGTCACAGCTCAACAGCTGCCTCGCATCCACCACCCCCAACTAACCTGTCCCCAAGGTATGTTGAACTCTTTACAGACCCACCCTCATCACACAATCTTCCTCCTATTCCACCATACCCTGGCGCCTTCTCGCATCTTTCTTGCCATAACCATCTCTTGCCAAGCTTGGGGTTCACTCTTATCATCTTTGTACATCTCCCCATGGACCCCTTTCCCACCCACACTACGTGTGCTTTACCCTCTTCCCACACACACCTACTTGGTCGACCTTACTCACTAGCACCTCCCTCTCCACCCCACTCACCAGACTTTTGTCTTTTCCAGGTTTACCTTGACCCTTACTCTCAAAAGCCGCATTCCATTTCCAAAACTTTCCC
>JAMKCH010033608.1:0-27795 GCA_023653785.1 Ophioderma brevispina
GTAATTTTTTAAACTAAGAAAACATTTGGGCGACTCACAATTTAAATAAACAGTTGTGTTGCATCATGTCATATCCAGTGCCGTAGCTAGATATCCCACGGGAGTATTGATTTTGAAAAGGAAAATCTAAATGTCCACTGGAGATGAGATGAAAGTAACTTTATCAAAAGCCATTTTTAACAGGCTCGGTAGTTGAAGCGTTCCAAAAAAATTGTTAAAAAATGCGATCCATCAATTTCCAGCCTATTTTGCGTTTTTTTGAAAAAAAAAAAGTGGTTAGAGTTAGATCGAGGAATATATGATTTGGACATAAAAAGTAGGGTCTTTATCTGGTGGTGGAATGAATGGTCCTAAAATGAGGGTCTTAGAGCGGCACATACACAATACTTAATCCTGATATATAGTGATTACGGAAAGGATACAAATTTGTCCCCTCAGAAAATCCTTCTGTTCCTTACCCCACCCCACCCCAATTTGTAAAGGCTGGTTCTGCCACTGTTGTTTATACATAAGCTCAGGCACTGTAATTTTGAAGTAGTTATTTTATTAGTTATAAAATATGTGCGCAAATCACAAATACCTTGCACGATATGCGTGCCCATTTATTATCGTAAACGGCTGGTAAAAAGATACACGTTCAATAATTAATTCGGAAAGCCATTACCACGTTCAAGCACCTCCAAACAAAAAGACCAAATGAGCGCGTTCTTTTTTGAGTTCAATACGGCACGTGGTTATAGCTCTAGCCCTGCAAGCCGTAGGTCAAAATTTGGATGTCAACATCTCTGAGTGAAACTTCTCTCGAGTAATTCGGAAGGCCTTATAATTTACATAAAATTTATCGCCCTGGAAGACATATCAAAAAATGAATGGTACAGGTTGTTGGACGAGTATCTAGGAGCAACCACATGTGGGTGTTATTTGGACAAATAAGTTTGTGGTAAGTGTTACAAGCAGTATGAAAAGGCGTGAACTCTCAATTTCGACGTGTTTGGTTAATGTACATTTCCCGTTTAACAGCGGTGTGGGTACCAAAACCAGAGGTCGTAGATGATAAGAGTGAGAGTGTTAAAGATAATGTTGGACTCTGGTTTTGGTTACCAGAACTCACCATTATCCCATATACTTACTTCATATAACTGTCAGCTATACATACTGGCCATAGTGGAAGTTGTCCCGGACCCTGACCCTCGCATACTTTTTTTCTGACACACGTAAATTCAGAAACTTTTAACAGATAAACTTTGCTTTTTATAAGTCCGTGAAGGGTTTCCAATTAAAGTAGTGTTGGGAAAAAATTTTCAGATGGGTCAGTTCCGGACACATCGCCTGCCATATAAATTGGGTGAACAAACATACAAAAACTATAATAAGCATGGTAAAACTGCATCAATTTTGTGTCAATGAAATTTCCATGTATAGAGATCGACACATCACCACTTCACACTGCATCCACGGTAGTCCAGTAACTTGACTTTGGGCAGTGTTATCTTTTCACAGTTGGATGTTATCATTGCACTGCTTGAAAGCACAGTTTTGTCACGTTGTAAAATGTCGTGTAAGCCACGTTGTGTGTCATTAGCACTACCAGACTCGGACTGCAGGACCACAAACTGTGGCCCATTGGTGTAATTTTATCTTTGATCTTAAAGACCTATCAGTATTCACCCGAAAGATAAAAAATATTTAACATTGCATCTCTGTATGCAGAGATGCAAATCTAGTTTTGAATCACCGTCTTTCTATGGGAAATAGGCATATAGAGGGCGCTATAACATCCAATTAATGACCTTTGTGGCCTATTGGCAAGATTCCGCAAATGGATTTTTCTGAGTTTTGGAGAGATAATAGCGCTTGCATTCCCTCACTTATATCAGTTGTCCAAGTGTGTCGCCATTGCTTAAAATGCTCGAAAATTAAAAGAGACAATTTCATGGGGTCAGGATGGAATTGAAGAATCCCAACCGGAAAAATTCAGATTCCTTGCGCTGAATCGCATTGTGGATGTATGGCGTTCAAATTGGATACGACCAAAAAAGTAGTTCATTTTTTTAGGTCAAACTAAGTTTTAAAAGGTGATTAACATGCTCATATCTTCTCATTTAGGTTGAATTAAACCCTTAAAACTTAGTATATATCTGCACAACTTTTGAATGTCTATCAGAATCAATCCAGATAAGAGACCCACACGATACGGGTTCTCATTTTACGGGGGCCAAAATATGCCTATCAAAAACTTTTTTATTTGTTGTATTCATGGACATCTCAAATAATGGCAAAGGTTTTGGTTAACTTTTAATCAATACACATTTTCTAAATATCAAATTTGTGCCCAAGAAAATGACAGATTCAAACATGTCCTAGTTGTCAGAAATTCCCCAAAAGACAGCGCAGCCAAAATCTACACCAAAATTTACATTTGAGGGGCAAAAAATCCACATGAGTTATGATATGATTTTTTTACTTTATGCCATTGATGGGCAAAATACACCAATCCGCTGGATCAAGAAACTTTTTGGGATGTATGAACGTTATATTGCAATAGATGCCCGGAAAATGGCTTTAGTAAGAACCAAAAATGATGTTATGCTAATGTTGCACTAACTACTAGATCTGAGTGCATCTAAAACAATGGAAGTGAATACAAGACATCTTTTGGTATATATGCCAGGCGACTTACTGTAAATGCAATTAAGATGATTGAGTATCAGCAGATTTTTAAAATTGACCCCCTTAAAATGGCTCCAAAATGGCCGAAGATCAATATTTGTTCTTATTCACGGCACAAACTACCATATCCAGAATACCCTAAAATCATTATAAAAGCAAACATTTCCAACCCCTTTTTTTTCTTCATGTTAAACTACTTGATTTTCATACAATTACAAAGATTGAGTATCATGTTCCAATAGATTTAGCGTGGTTATTTCAAATAGAAACACCCAAACTGTAAAATCAAACGTGAAAATTTTCCAAATTTTATTTTTCGTTCATATGACACGTTATTCATTACAAAGGGAGTTGTAGTTTCTTCTAAGAAAAATTATGAAAAGTGTATCTTATAACTCCTCAATTACTTGAGAAAAAATGGAATAAAATGTGTAGTTTTTCATAAAATTGGCCCATTTTGGTCTACTGCCAAAATCAGTCCCTGTACAAAGTCTATGGGAATTTGAAAATGCATTAGATGACATATTTCCCAAACTCCCTTTTTTGGAAAAAATTAAAACTTGGCACTCATGTTTGTTTCACCAATACCAACATTTCATGACAATTTCAGCAAGATCTGGGCACGAAGCTATAGTCGATGATCCTACCTTAAACTACTTAATGTTCATGCAATTACAAAGATTGTGTATCACCAAAATAGACCCAAATCTAGGCCTCTTCACAGAGCTCAAACTACCAAAAAATAGAGTATTATTTTCAAGCAATTTTTAGGGGGTTATTGTTGAAAATACTCTATTTGTTGTATAAACATTAACTAGGTTAACATACATATACAAACAAACACAAAATGTGCATGTTTGCTCCCATGATGGTTTCGTTCCCTACCAGATATGGTACGTCATTTGTGACCAGAATAATCTTTATTTGTCATTGGCAATTTTCAAGCAATTTTTTTTTTTGGGGGGGTCTGTTTAAAACAAGTCTCCAGTGATCGATGCTCAATCTTTGTAACTGCGTCATGAACATTAAGTACTTTTACATAAGGGACATATGTTTATTCTCTACCTGATATGGTAGTTTGTGCTAGCTGTGAAGAGGCCTTTCTTCATCGGAAGTGACTATTCGCCAGACTAGTCCAGCGAATACTGTTGTGAAATCTATTTACCGGACAAACTTATGCGGGCGCTATTCACAATAGTATTATCGGTTTATTCCGTAAAGCTTATGTAGGATTAAAATTCCCCCCTCCCTCGCGAATTATTGATAAGAGTCATCGATTTATAATGCAGTATCACGTTTCGAATCCAACCATGGCATTTTCACATAATGTATTTCAATATTATTTTAGAGACAGAAACTATACTACGTCCAGTTTGTCACATCTTAAATAGATTTCACAACATTAATTCGCCAGACTAGTCGGGCGAATAGCGTTATGCCCCGCCTTCATCAGCTTTTCCAAAAACATCAACGCAATTTTAGGGGTCTATTTTGAAAATAAAGTTCATTCTTCATTATTATTGCGTCCAAACAACACTCTGTGGTTCTCCAATATAATCCAGCCAGAGATGGGTAAACAAAGGCTGACTGCTTTCCCTGATTCTGCAAGGTCCTTGTTTGTGCATTGTTGCTTCCAGGGCAGTGGGCAGTCCAAGAGATGTTCCATTGGTTGTGGTGCGTTCCCAAACCCAGGTAGTGTCCCTGATCCTCTTCCCAGGTGCCACTCCTGCAAGGACCCTTAGATCCCGCCATCTGGTTCTCAATCGGTGAGCAATCGCCATTCAGCCCATGAGGAGTCAGCTCAGGTGGGAGATGCGCACCAGTTCAATGCCACTTAGATGTTACTTGGTTGATGCAAGTCTTTCTTTTCCCTAGGCGGAGCTGGTTTCAAGAGGTTGAACTTTGAGAAACTCTCTCTGGATTTAAGAAGGCGGTTGGCCTGGTATCTGTCCCATGACACTTCACATTTAGATACGTCCCAGAGGAGGCCAGGCAATGCTGGGTCGTCTTTGGCGCACCCCCCATCTGTTCCAGGAGTTTGTTCAAGATGTTATGTTGTGAACCTACATGTACTTTACTCTTCGTCTAGTTATACTCACTCCATCTTTGGTAATTGCATGCTCATCAGTAGTTTAAACTTGCCAAAAGAGGTATGTTTACTTTTTTAATGGTTAGATTTGGTAGTTTGTGCCGTTTAAAGACGCCATTTTGGAGCTATTTTAAGGGGGGCATTTTATTTTAAATATCTGTCTCATCTTTAAAAGGGGGATGGTCCAATATAAGTATATAAAGTTTTCGACTGGATAGAATGTGAATGGCCTTCACCCAAACCTCATCTGCAAGTTTCCGCGCCGATATTTCAATCCGTTTGATGTGACAAGCTAGACACGTGATTTTTGTGAGCCCCATAGAGACCTGTGTAAACTATATTGGTCACCAAAATGAGGCCAAGCACACTTTCGCGCTCATAACTCCCACACCAAACATACATTTCGCCCCTAGATTGCACAGGTAAATTAAGAAAAATGTTGCTTTTCCTTCTGATACCAAAAGTTCGACCACTTCCGGTAAAATCTGGGGTTCTGGGCGAGGCTATTAGCGATCGGGCCTGGACCTTTAATTACATTAAAGTTTATTTAAAGTATAAAATCTTCTTAATGTGTTACATAAAGTCAGTAACTATTACATTTAAAATACTGACTTTTTCAAATGCTTTTTTGTCCAGGGTGGAATCATTTTATGCTACTTGTGTTTGTGTTTTTACCCATGGATAACACAATAAAAAATGCACAACGAATACAGTGTAGACCCACTTACATTGCTTATTGAATTGGGGTGATCTGTTTGCTGTTGCACTCCTTGATGACCACACTCCTGCAGTTGTGTGCCTACATCTAAGGTGAAAGCTACAATAATAAATTTCTTCAAGTCTGTTATGAACTAATTTAAGGTATGTGTTAAGACACTATCAGTGATTTGAAAAATATTGAAATTTGCAGGAATAGCTTCAAAGTGAAGGATAAGTCTGTAGAATTCTCTTAAGTTACCTTTTCCAGCTGTAGGAATTGACAGAACATGAAGAAAACGGCAGTGTTCCAAATATGATTCGCCATTCAATTACTGTTGTAGTAGTGTCCGAACGGACAGTAATTATAAAATCTCCGATTCTGTCCTTATTAGGTTGCTTCTGGTCTTATCATTTGCAGGTTATGTTAGGATACCTGTACTTGTACCTACATACAAAAATCTGATTTTTGATGATTTTTTCAAACTTGCTGATTTAGCAAAATCACTGAAGGTCTTAAGACCCACCTGTATGGATACTCACTTCTTCATATGTTTCATATTGAAAAAATATCTTGGATAAAACCTTATTTGAGTTACTAGTTGCTTCATCTTAATTGAATCGGTGACATCAGGGTGTAATACATTAGTCAACAGCATTAAAGGATGGTACATTTACTGACCCACTTTGCTGACACGACTCAGAATTTAGCAGCCTTACGGAATAAAGTGCATGTGATACTGTGCTTGATTCCGTAAGGCTGAATGGAATTCTGAGTCGTGTCAGGCAAATTGGGGCGTTCAGTAAATGTACCAACCCGCATTAAATCATCAGAGTATGATTCAAAGGTTGACCTACAAAATGCGCGGTACAAAGGCGTGCGAAAAATATACACGCAAACACGGTGCTGAAAGCGTTGAGGCACTGACTCGAGGAGATTGGGTATAGTGAATTTCTCTCCATGGAAAATGCACTTGTTCAAAATTTTCTGAAGAAGGGGGGATGGGGGGATGCATGGCGACTACACTGCACCCGATGCATGTTCCATTCATTCTGACAATTTCGCTAATCACAAATAGGGGAGAGGAGTGCTGAAATGCAGCCCTCAGCTGCCATTTGCCAACACAATTCAAAAATTGACCAACATCTCAAAATTTTGCCAAAAAATTTGTAAAGGGTGTTCACACCCCCCTAGTGACGGCCTGGTATACATGTACATGCTCCTCTGGTGTACAGGTAGAGCACATGTGGCTTACGCTTATTCAGGGCTTTATTCCATATTTGGGGGGGCTGTATAGGATATTACCATTATTCCAATTGAAGCATTTTCTTGTGGAGAATTCTTGTACGCAAAATCTTTTGAACCTGCAAATTTTCAAGGCTAGCATTGTAGATGCTCAGAGTTTACAATAAACTGCGTTTTTGCGTTCTTTCCATATTGTGGGGCGCAGGATATTACCAGTGTTCCCATAACATTTTATATGGTGAATCTGACAGGCAAATTCCGTCTTCCTTGTGTAAGATATTCATGAGTTAGACTAAAGATCTTTTACGGAATACGCTGACAATCCTGTAATCCTGTGATCCTATTATAGAAGATTTCATGCTAGCGCGAATTTCATGAGGTCTTACATAGAGGATGAACCACAAAATCCTTGGAACTTGTCAATTTTTAGCCCATTAGCCTCTTCCAAGGCCTGACGTGTCGATAGTTGTCTGAATTCAAAATCGGCAGAAATTTTTCAGAATTAGCATTTTTACCTGGAAGTAATTGTTCAGAGCAATATCATGCCGGCCACAAAAGAGGTCTGCAATCATGAGATTGGGCGAAGCTTAACATTAGTGCTGTGAGGTTTGGGTACAGGGATAAGGGATGGATTTGGGCTAGTGAACATTGTTAAGGACCGTGTCAACCGGAGATTCTGAATCTATTTTGGTTTGTAACTTTGCAAATATTTGATGATTGTATGTAAAGTAAAATTTCTGGAAAGAAAATTGGATGATGAACCCGATGGTGGCATCAGATTAATGTAAAACTATCCGTATTTTGAGGAAAAAACATACTAAAAAAAAACATGATTTTGCCCCAAATTTTCAGACAGCATTACCAAAAACAAGTTGAATTGTAATGATTTCTTATGTAATTTTTCAGAAACAAGGACAAATATGTATAGGACATTTTTTACAGTTTATTAAAATAGAGCTTGAACTTTTCGAAATATAAGGGGAAAATGTCAAAAAAAGCGGAATTTTACCTTTTCCAAATTTTTAAAAAAAAAACGCGTGTTTTTTTGTTTTTTGAAATTGAAAATTGAAAAATTGAGAAAACAGTCCTAGAGAAGACCGATGGCTATCGTAGGAAAGTTAAACCTTAAAATTAATTAAAAAAAGAAAAAACCTAAAAAATTTATTAAAATAGCAAATTTGTGACACAAGAAAAATGAGCAGATTCAAACATGTCCTAGTGGTCAGAACAGGCCCCAAAAGACAGCGCAGCCAGAAATCTCACCAAAAAAAGTCTACATTTGAGGGGGGGTTTGGGTAAAAATCACATGAGTTTAGGACTATGATTTACTTTAGGCCAAATGGGATGGGCAACCAAAAACCTCGCTGTGACAAAGAAACTTACTTTTTGGGATGTTTGTTATGAACTATAGTGCAATAGATGCCGGAAAATTGGTTTAGGTAAGACCAAAAATGAAATGTGTATGCTAATTTTGGCCACTTAAAGACTATATTGGGCAGATAAAACCAGGGAAGTGACTACAAGAATCTTTTGGGTATATATTCTGCCAGGCTACTCTGTAAATGCCAATTAGATGATTGAGTACTCAGGCAAGAATTTTTTAAAATTGAACCCCTTAAAATGGCTACCCAAAAGGCCGAAGATCAATATTGTCTTATCACGGCACAAAACTACCAAGCCAGAAGACCTAAAAATCCATTATAAACGCAAACATTCCAACCCCTTTTTTTTTTCTTTTCATGTTAAATAATCGATTTTCATTACAATTAAAAGATTTGAGTACAGTGTCAATTAGGATTTAGCGTGGTTATTCAAATAAGAAAAAACCCAACTGTAAAAGCAAACGTTGGATGAAACAAAATGAAAATTTTCCAAATGGTATTTTCGTTCATATGACACGTTTAATCATCACCAAGGGAGTTGTAATTTCTTCTAAGAAAAATTATGGAAAAGTGTATCGATAAGCCTCAAGACTTGAGAAAAAAGGCAATAAAATGAATAATAAAAGTGTCGTTTTTAATTGTTTTCATAATTGGACCATTTTGGTATACTTGAAAAATCCAAGTACATGTACAAATTATATGGGAATTTGAAAAGGCATTTAGATGACATATTCCCAAACTCCTTTTGGATAAAAAATATTAAAAACGCAATCATGTTGGTTTAACCAATACAACATTTATTTGACAATTTCAGCAAGATCTGGGCACGAAGCTTTTTTATAGTCGAGGCTCCTACCTTAAACTTACTTAATGTTCTCCTGCAATTACAAAGATTGTGTATCACCAAAAATTAGGACCCAAATATAGGGCCTCTTCACAGAGCTCAAACTACCAAAAAATAGAGTTTTATTTTCAAGACAATTTTTAGGGGGTTGGTTTTATTGTTGAAAATAAATACTCTATGTTGTATAAAAACATAACTAGGTTAACCCAATATAACAAAACAAACCAAAATGTGATGGTTGCTCCCATGAGGTTTCGTTTCCCTACCAGATATGGTACGTCATTTGTGACCAGAATATCTTGTTATGTTAATGGCCAATTTTCAAGCATTTTTGTTGGGGGGGGTCTGTTTAAAACAAAGTCTCCAGTGATCAATGCTTAATCTATTTAACTGCGTCATGAAATTAAGTATTTTACTAGGACATATGTTTTTTATTTCTCTACCTGATATGGTAGTTTTGTGTAGTGTGTGAAGAGGACGTTCTTCATCGGAAGTGGACTATCGCCCAGACTATCAAGCGAAGACTGGTGTGATCTATTACCGGACAAACTTATGGGGGCGCTATTACAATAGAATTATCGGTTTATTCCGTTTAAAGTGATGTAGATGTAAATCCATCCTACAATCGCCTAATGTAGTGGAAAGGAATCGATTTATAATTGCAGGTATCACCAGGTTCGATCTTCCAAACCATGGCCATTTTCAAATAAATTGTATTTCAATATTATTTTAGAAAGTCAAAAGAAGATAGAAATATTTACTAAGTTCCATGTTTGTCCTGTAATTAACTAGATTTACACAACAGTATAATCGACAGAATGTCGGCGAATAGCCCGTGCCGCCTTCATCAGCCATTTTCAAGCAATTTTAGGGGGGTCTATATTTTTGAAAATGAAAGAAAGGGTAAAGTTCGTTCTTATTGGTCCAAACACTGTGGTTCTCAACTATAATCAGCAGAGATGGGATGTACAAGTCTGACGGCTTCACTGAAAGTAGGAAAGTCCTGTGTTTGTGAATTGTTTGCTCCAGCACGTGGGCAGTCCAAGAGATGTTCCAGGTCTGTGTGCTTGTTCCACAAACCACAGGTTAGTGTCCTGATTCTGCTTCCAGGTAGTAGCCCCACTGCTGCAAGGAAACAGTGATTCGCCAATTCCTGGTTCTCAATAGGTATGAGGCATCGCAATTCCAGCATGAGGAGTCAGAGCCAGGTGGGAGATGGGAGAGATGCTCACAGGTTCAATACCAATTTAGTTGTTGTACTTGGTGATGGCAAGTCTTTCTTTCCACGGCGAGGACTCTGTTTAAAGAAGGTTAACTTTGAGAAAACTCTCTTTGACTGGACTTAAGGGGTTGGCAAGCGGGTATCTGTCAAGGGACATTCCACCTAGATATGCACAGGAGTAGACAGGGCAAGTTGATGTCGATCTTGGGCAGGCACCCCATCTTGTGCCAGGTGTGAGTTGTTTCAAGATGTTATTTGTGTTGAACATACATGTACTTACTCTTCGTCTGTTAGTTACTTCACTTTGTTACATTTGCTGATCATAAGTGTTAACTTGAATGAAAACAAAAGAGGTATGTGTTACTTTTTAATGGTTTTAGGGGTGTCATTATTTACGCCCCAGGGGGGGTGATGGAGGATTTTCTTCCGCTCTTTTATTTTTTAAAGATGTTTTTTTGTTTCTTCAGTCCCCCTTTCAAGTGTCAAATTCATGTCCCACACAGACTAGTAGAAAAAAAAGTCATGGTCCCCCCCCTCGACTTTATTTTTCAATTATAAGTTCATTTAAATTGGTCAATATCCCCGACATCATCTTCCGCTTCCCTTAGGCTCTCCTTAAGTGCATTTGATAGGAGAATGATGTTTATATTTGGAAGAAATTTCTAATTGCACATGCAGTGGTAAATGTTCTTTAATTGAGCTCCCGAATAATCAGACGCTTTTCGGGGAGAATTAACCTCTTTTAAAGCAACTATCAACAATTCTTGATGACTCTTTTACTAGCTCTTTATGTCAAGAACTGGTTTAGGAAATAAATGTATTGTGGGCGTAATAAGTGTTAGAGGGTCCTATTCCTATCTGCAAATTTTTTAGTCAAACTGATTCTACAACACTCGTCACTGTTAGCGAGTTGGTCACAACAAAGTCTTGCATGTTTGTCGGGGCTATTTGCTATAGGTTAGGGATGTGGGTGCGCCAGGGACAAGATGTTAAAGTGTTTGCATGAGCACGTAGCGCGAGCAATAATGGGAGGGGTACAGGAGTTGACGGTTCCCGGCTTTTGGGTCCTGGCGGGGGGGACAGGAGGCTGATTCCGGAAGCTATGGTGTAGAATGTTTGTGTTTGAGTGCCTCAGAGAAGCTCTCAGTTATCTCATTATGTGAAGGAGGATGGAGATTTGAATTATTTTTTTACATTACTTAGGCCAAAAACGAGTTCTCTTGTTAGTTGACTGAGCATGTCAGAGGCCACACGCCACTGTCTCAGAGTCTTGACATAGGTGAATCACGTAAACATATAGGTGATTGTTGGGAAGGGTTAGCATATTGTGACATTTGCCTTCAAGAAAAATGAAGATTCAATAACAAAGCAATTGGATAAGTGGTTAGTTATGTAGTAAGATTTGGTTAAGGATGTTTAAGATGTGGCCCCATAGCAGTAGCGGGAGCAATAATGGGTGGGGGTACAGGGTTCCAGATTTTGGGCCCTGGTTTGGGGGTCCGGTGGCTGGGCCCCCCCGGGGGATGGAAGTTATTGGGTTTTATATATTTGAGTGCCTTCAGCGAGCTTCTCAGTTATTCTCATTCTCTTGAAGCGATGAACTATTTGAACTGTCCTTTTAATATTTCTATTAGTGCCAAAAACGATCTATTTTTCAGTGACAGAGCACTGTGGAGCACTGTCACTGTATCAGTTTCTTTGACGTTGTGAGTGATTTAAAAACATATAGGGGTGTTGGTTAAAGGACATTGTGAATTCCTTCTCATATTATAATAAAGATCAATACAACAAGCAATGGGGGAACTTAGTGTTGGGGATGGCCTATTTAAGATGCTAGTTTGCTAGTATGATGATGATCATAATGACCAAATTTTTTATATCAGTTCTGAATTTTGGGGTGTACGTATTGGTTAAATCTGCCCAAATTTAGGATTGATTTCAGATTGGAACCCTTTTTTATTTGCTGGCCTTATTGGATAGCACAGCCCAAAATCAATTATTTTATAATCTGTCATCATATGCCACCTTTTCATTATCACCTTTTATATTTAAGCTCCCGATTTTTAATTTGATCTGGCCTATGGGTGAGCCAGGATACCAGCATGGATACAATATAAAGGCCGAACCGATGATAAGGTTCATTGGTTCGAAGTCTCCCACTGCAGCAAAGTTGTGTTTGTCTGCCTTGAGTAAAGCGCTTTGTTCGTAAAGTAATCCTTGGAGTGTAGAAATTAGAAGACCAGCTATCAATGTGGGAAGGTGGTAGGTAACAGAACTCGCTATTGGTTGGGAAGAGTGGCGAAACCACCCCCACAGCAAAAAATAATATGGGAGGAGTCTGGCCCAAACGCTAGGAAAGAGAGATGGGCCTCTGTCGCACGAGCTGCTTAGGCTTGTCGAACGACACTCACCAGACACTTTACTTTTTAACGTAAAGAAACTTCCAGTTGTTTTGCTATGTAATATCAAAAGTAGTTAATGTTTACCATTCATTTATTAATGTGAAAAAGGTAATAACGCCCTTCAATGGGGGGGCAATGGGCAGTTATAGATTCAAAAAAGCACACAATTATGAATGATTGATTGTTTTCTGTCATAAATGATGCACTTCATATGAAAAAAGCTACTTGTAGTGTAACAACAGTGGGAAAGTCAGGTCTTTGAACTGCATTAACATGTTTACTGTACGAATAAAAAGGTTGTTATTAAATTCAGTTTTACAATATGGGTTTTGTCCTTTTTGTTCTCTTGTTTGTCTATCGCCTGACTAGAGGACGATCTGGCCAAAACCTTGATTTGAGCAAGGCATCTGCTCGCAAGAAAATATGGGAGGGAGAGATCAGGATACCTAAAAAACAAAAAAAGATATAGAGATGTATGTCCTGTGATGACCAAGGCTCCAGGTTTAAAAGCTCCAGCTGATGGTTCACCACTTGAGCAGTTTAACAGATTCAAGTATTTGGAGCAGAACGCTAAACACCATAAAAGACTACCTCCCACCAGCGAAAACGAATAAAAGCAGATTATTATTGGATCAAAACAGAAATAGGGAAAATACAGAAGAGTCGGCGTGTAAAGGACATTCTCATATCCACCAAATACGATTGTAATTCACTAGTCAAACCAGTGCTTCTGTATGCTCGGAAACAGGCCCCATCAATAAGAATGACATGAAGAAGTTGGGAAGGGCTTTTGAGATGCGATGCTAAAGAAAAATCCTTAATTTATCAGCTGGAAGGGATAAATCCGGAATGAAGAAGTTCTGTCAAGATCTCCTCCCTGCACTTTCAAAACACCAAAAAACGGATCCTAGCTTTCGCGTCACTGCCTCGCGCTGACAATGGTTTGTCAATTGTGCAGAATTGACAAAAATCCGCCTACCCCCAAAACGCCATTTTTATGAAACTTAGCAGGCACAAACAGTCAGGAAGGACCAAGGAAGAGATGGGAAGAGATGGGAAGATATGACTCATTGTGGGCCCCACCTTCCACAAGGCATATTTGGAAGCGCCAAAGTCGGAAATAGATGGTCATATAATTTGTTCGAGGAGCAAGTCATATGGGGAACATGGGGCATAGAAGATGAATGAAAAACATTAAGGTGATATTTTGGAGGAAAAGGGATAAAAAACTATACTGATCTAAACAACATCCAGGATGAGATTAATTTGAATGAAAATTATACACCTGAGTTTAAAGAAAGATGTTTTTACCTACAAATTTTAGCTGCCTTTTCAAGTTATAGGACATTGTGTAGCAAATTTTCTAGCCTCTTTTTACAAAATAACCTCTTAATAAGTGGATTTTATGAGATCAGTTCTTTTATTCAAATGGTGATGAAAAAACCAAATGTGTAATAGTTGAAAATGAATGGAATGAATGAAAGGAATTGACAAAACAAGATTGATGAAAGGAAAATGAAATGAAATTGTGAAAAACCTGGATTTTGGGAATGATGAAAAAACAAAAATTGTACTTAGTGTCATAAAAAAACAGAAGTTCATTTTTGATGAGGGCTTTAACAAAAATTTTGAAAGACATTAAAACTTGTTTAAAAAAAAAATTGTGTCCCCACTCAATGTTTAAAAAAAATTTGGTTTTTCCGGTGTGTCCCCCATGACTTCCTCCACACACCCTGCGTTAAATAATGAACACTCCCTTAGATTTGTAGTGTTGCCGTTAAAAGACGCCATTTTGGAGCATTAAAGGGGGGCAATTTTATTTAAATATCGGTCTCAATATCTTAAAGGGGGTTGGTTCGATTTAGTTATATAAAGGGTTTTCATCTGGATCGAATGGCCTTCCACCCAAATACATCTGCAAAAGTTAGTTTGCGCAGATATGTCAATTCCGTTTTGATGGGGAAGCGAGACAAGTGGATTTGTGAGCCAATAGAGTTTATGGGTATCAACTAATATTGGTCGACCAAAATGGAGCCAAAGAAACCGTCGCTTCATAAACTCCAACCAAACATTCATTAGCACTGAGCTTTAACAGGGTAAAAGGTAAATAAGAAAAATAGTTTTTTGTTAGTAGCTTGTTGATACCAACATTTGACCACTTCGGTAAATTCTGGGTGGGCGGTTCGGGGACGAGGCTATAGCGATCGGGGCCATGGACCTTGAATTTCATTAAGTTTATTAACAAGTATAAAAATATTCTCTAATGTGTTACAATAAAGTCGAGTAACATATTTCACATTTAAAAATTTACTGTATGCTTTTTCAAATGTTTTGCCAGGTGGAAAAGCCAGTTTTTACTACTCTGTGTGTTTTACCATGGATAACCACAATAAAAAAAATTTGCAACAAAGGAATAAAGTGTATTTTGACCACAATTACTGATTGCTTATTGGTTGGGGGGTGAATGTTGCATGTTTACACTTCTCTTGATGACACCACTCTTGGCCGTGTGTGCCTACATCTAAGGTGTTGTGAATTGAAAGCTACAGGAAATTCTTCAAGTTTTTTTTTTTTTTGGTTTTTTTTCTGTTATGAACTATTAAGGTTATGTTGTTAAAGACCCCCTGTATGGATTACTACTTTTCTTCAGATGTTTCATATTGAAAACTTCCATGATATAATTATTATTTTAAGTTACTTAGTTGCTTTCATCTTCCTTGAAAATCAGTGAAATCAGGGTGTAATGGCATTTAGTCCACGCATTAAAGGTTGGTACATTTTACTGACCCCACTTGCCTGCACACGACTCAGAATTTTTAGCAGGTAGAAATTTAAAAGTTGCATGGATACGTGCTTTATTCCGTAAAGGCTGCTGGAATTCTGAAGTAGTGGTCAGGCACAAGTGGGGTCAGTAAGTGTACCAACCCGATCATTAAGCCCGAGTATTGTGAGTCAAAGTGCGACCTTACAAATGCAGCGCGTTACAAATACCAAAGCGGTTGCGAAAATAACACGCAAAAAAACTGTCTGAAGCGTGACGTCACGGACTGCGGAAGATGAGTTTATAGTAGATAGTGCATTTCTCTCCATGGCAAAAGGAATCTTGGTTTCAAAATCTGAAGAAGACTGGGGGATGGGGGAAGGGGATTGGGGAAGGGCATGAATGGTTTCGACCTCACACTGCAACCGATGCCTGTCCATCATTCGCAAATTTCGCGTAATCAAAAAACTAGGGGAGAGGAGTTGCTGAAACTAGCCCATCAAAGCTGCCATTGCCAACACAATTTCAAAAAATTGCAAAATCTCAACATTTTGCAACAAATATTTGGAAAGGGGTGTATCACACCCCCTCTAGCGACGGCCCTTGGTATTACATGTACATGCGCCTCTGCGTGTACATGTAGAGCACATTGTGCTACGGCCTTTATTCAGGGGCTTTATTCCATATTTTGGGGCTGTATGGGATATTGCCATTATTCCCCACGCATTTCTGTGAGAATTCTGGTAAGCAAAATATTTTGTTGAACTGCAAATTTTTTCAAGGCTAGCATCTTGTTAGATGCTATATTTTACAATCAAATGGTTTTTTGCTTATCCATTATTGGGGGCTGCCTGCAGGGGATGCACCTGCAGCGCATGACCCGGGCTGCCAGGATAGGTTACCATGTGTTCCCAAAATCATTTTTATGGTGAATCTTGGAATTCTTGACCGACAAATTCCAGTCTTACCTTGGTGGTGTAAGATATCATGAGTTAGGACGACTAAAGGACTCTTTCTTTACTGAATTAAGCTGTACGCTGTTGACAATCCTTTAATCCTTGGATTCCCTCGTATGAGATTTCATTGCTAGGCTAATTTCATGAGGTCTTACTAGAGGATGAACCCAAATTCCTTGAATTCATTCAATTTTTTACCATAGCCTTCTATTCCAAGGCCACGCACGTGTAGCTAGTTGTCTGAATGTAATTCAAAATAGGCAGAATTTTCAGCATAGCATTTTTACCTGGAATAATGTTTTCAGAGCCAATATCATGACGAGGCCACAAAAAGAGGTCTGCAATAAGGAGATTTGAGGATTGACTATTACATTTAGTAAACTGCTTTAGGTGGGGACAGGGATCGGGATTGGGCTGTGGGTCGTGACATTGTTTAAGGACAGTGTCAACCCTGAGTGAGATTTCTGCATAGCTATTTTGGTTCGTAACTTTGCAAATATGTGATATTGGGATGTAAAAAAGTAGTACAGTTCTAGAAGAACAAATGGATATGAAAACCGATTGGTTGGGGCATAGATTAATTTGTACAAAAAACTATCCGTATTAGGAAAAAAATACTAAAAAAAAAAAAACATGATTTTTGCCCCAAATTTTTCAGAAGCATAACAAAAAACAATTGAATTTCATGATTTCTTAGCTTATTTTTAGAACAAGACAAACAAATATGTCTAGGGGACGTTTTTTTTTACTTCTTTAAAATAGAGACTTTTCGAAATAGATAAGGGAAAAATGTCAAAAAAAAAAAAAGCGCGTGATTGTTTTACCTTTTCCAAATTTTGAGTATATTTATTTGAAGAATTCTTTAGTGAGAAATGAAAAAATTGAGAAAACACCGTCCATATCCATAGGCGAAGACAGAGTGGTTATCGTAGGAAGTAACCTTATCTTCCTTTTACTTCGGTATTTTGGAGTTTCTTGTCGGAAAATTTGCCAATTTTGCGAAAAATTGAACATTGAGGAAAATCGTGTTTTTTGTTAGTTAAAAAAATGGGAACTTTTTTAAAAAAGGGACGTCTTTTCACGCCTTTCAAGCTGTCTCTTTCTTCAAATAACTTTATCTTTTGAACTTCAAATGAAGTTGTGCACGTGATGAAAGAATAATAAAAAATCTTATGCATTGAATCAAAATCCTTGGGTCTTTAACTCCAAAATAAGAAGAAAATTTAAATTCTCCATTGTCTAAATTAGCGTTTTGTTTACATTTTCAATATATTTTAGTTTTCCAAGATGCGTTCGCGCAAAAAGTACCTTATCCCCCCTCGCAAAGCTTTATTGGCGTATAAAAGTTCACCGTGCGGACACGATGCTGGCCTGCGATGATGGACAAAATGTGCTTCTTTGTTCCCACCGACGCCTTTCACGGACCATGCGGGGTTTTTGTTTCTTTGTGCTTTACAATATATGGTCAATAGGGTGTTTTAAATCGGCCAAAAAAAAAATACAAGATCGGGATTGGATGCAGTGGAAACCTTTGTTGGTAACGATTAGTTAGATAAACACAGGTTTGATGTGTAATGGTGCAAAAAATCCGAAATTCGTGTGAAAACAAAAGCATAGGGTTGACACTACCCTTACTTTTGCCTCGGGCTAGGATTAGTGTTAAAAGTGTAAAGGCATATGGAATTCGGCAGGCCTTAAATGAATAAAGTGCAGCATAACATCAGTTTAGTTAATGAAAGCTGCAAAATTCAATAACGCTTTCGCTTCTGTCTTCGCTTCCTTGTTTTGCCCATAAAGCCTCAGGCTAAAACCCCCTCTTGCATAGAAGGCTTCATATCTCCTATGAACCTCACATGTCATATATGTCCAAACAAGTTAGTCCTGGCCGTGGTAAATATTCCAGCTGGAAGTTTACATTTGTAATGTACAGAGTACTTAAATCTCCTAAAAGAACCACTTTCTTGGAAAGTCCCAAAATGTGAAGATTAACAATTAAATTAGGATGACAAACAAACATGAACATTGAGTCAAGCTTATCGTCACTACCGGGTATGTATAGGTTACAAGTTTGGTCTTTGGATTCTGAACGAGATGGTCTAAGTTCAATTTTAACTTTACAACCACACGGCCCTGACCCAAATGTCCTGGAATTTGTTGGTGTTGCAGTTTGCTCAACGAAATCCTGGCACAAAACGGCATAAATAAAAATCTAGTTTAAACCCCAGGCACAAAAAATCAGCCAAATTCTGGCTCTTTAAGAGTGTAATATGTGTATTGTGAATTAAAAGTCCTGCCATCCCAGAGGGTGATGATGATTTGAAAGCCCACGGTTCTTCATGGTCACACAAAAATGTGTTATGTTAGGGGAGCTATAGAGCATATAAAGTTGGTTTTATAAGTGTTTTTACATCTTATAATTCCTTGATTTTTCTGCTGTTTTTTTGTTTTTTTGAAGACTAGTTATTTTTGGTTAACCAAACAAAATTAATGTTTTTACCCTTTATCTTGATTGGTTGTTTTGTAATGGGGAGGAAACTCAAGTTCAGTCACATGTGAGTCTTTAAATTACTGAAAAGAATGGCCCTACCTCTGAAGCCATATTTGAAACTACATAAATAATAATTAGAACAAAAATCTTGTGTGTGCTTAATGTAACCTACGTGCACATTTGTAAGTCTTTAGTGGAAAAAACAAATTATCAATAACTATTTTTGGTTATTTGCTTACATAGGACGAGATTAGTGTATCAATTGCCAAGGAAGGGCATCCGGCCGATTTTTTTTTTTTCCGATTTTTAGAAAAACCGCTCCAAGAAATCATACTGAGAAAGAATACAAGATACAAGGGGAGGGCACCACCAGCCCGAAGTTGGGGGGGGTGTCCACTACTACCTTTCCATTAAGAAGAAAGGTGAAAGGAATCACCTCGGGCCCGCGCAGCGTTTGTTGCCTCATGACGGATTTACACTGACGAGCGGGCTCGGGGCGGGTGTTGAGGGTTGGAAGTACTTGAAGTAGGGGCATCGGAGAGGGGAAAGGGTGTGGAGTGTTGAAGGGTGTGGTGTGGAGATTTGCGAAGGAGGTACGGAAAGAGGAAGGTTGATGTGTTGTGGTGGTTAAAGGAAGTTGAGGTGGAGAAGGGGAGGGGGGTGTTTTGTGGGGGGATGGTGGGAGTGAGGGAAGAAAGTATTTAAGTTGTTTGGGAAGGAAATAAGATGGATTGAGGGGGGGAGTAGGGGGAGTGGGAGTATGGGTTAAGGAGGAAACTGTTGTGAAAGGTAGTCGGGGTAGTGGAGGTGGGGGTGAGAGAGGAGTGATAGGGTGGTGACGGTGGTAATGGCTTTGAGGAGGAGGTAGTTAGTGTCGGGTGTGAGGCATTTGCGGCCTATGCTCCGCAGAGCGGTAGAGCATAAGATTTTTAGAAAGCATGAATTAGAAGAGGATTTAGTTAGATTAGAAACGATGAAGAGAAGGAGAATTTTTATGATTGAGGATGGCAGGGGAATGGGGATATGCAAACGTGTGGGTGAAGTAGGTTTCTGTGTTGGGATTCAATGGACATGTGGGAAAAAGGGATCGATGGGTTTGGGGGGGTGTTCACGGAGGGAACGGGTTGGGGGGGAGAGAAAACCTGCGAAGGAAGGATGCGTTAGATTGCTGAGGTTGAGAGTTTTGGTGATGAGAGGAGTGTGCATAGCGACAAGTGGTTTAGAAAAGAGGAAAAAGGGAAAGTGACTTAGTCAGGGCGGGGGGGAAACGAGTCAAGCAGGGATTTGATTTTGGGCTGTGGGGTAAGTGCTTGGGTTAAGGAAGGGAGAAAGTTTAGAAAGTTTTGAAAATGCGTAAGGATTCCCCTGGGAATTACAAAAGGTTGGTGGGCCGATGTTGGACAAGTTGGAAAGGTGAAAAAAGTGGGGTGGGAATGTAGGGCATGGTAGGTAGGAAAGATTGAAGCTGAAGAGAAGAAAGAGACAAGAAGAGAAAGGGAATTTGAGCTGAGAGCAGTGGCGAGCTTGGGGGGGGGTGTCCGATTGGGGGGAGGGGTTTTTGTTTAAGAAGGGTTTTACAGGCGTGTGATGAATGAAGGTGTGGGAAAAGAAAAGGAAAGGGAGGAGAGAGAGAGAGACAGGAAAGAGAGAGGAGAGACAGGAAAGGCTTTACGGGGTGGTGGATGTGCGGTGAAGGAGGCGTTAGGGAGAAACGAAGGATGAGTCTAAGGAAATGAGGAGAAATGGTAGGAAGGACTACGAGAAAGTGAGGTATAAGAGATAGAAGATTGAGAATCGATCAAGAAAAGTCGGTTTGAGAGGGCTTTGAAGGAGGAGGCTGAGAAGGGGGGTATTGATGAGTTTGAGGGAGAAACCAAAAAAGGTGTATAATTTAGTAGTGAAAAAAAAACAGGGCAATGATGAAAAAGGAAGGAAAGATTGTTTGTGAAGGGGGACGGGGAAGATGTATGAGAGGAAGTGAGGAAGTTGAACAGTGAGAAAAGATTGGAGGGCAGGGTCTGGAAAGAGAATATGGAGGAATCATGAATGAGGAGAATGAATGGGATAAGAGGGTGGAGGCGGAGGCTGATCGTTGGTGGAAAAGGGCCCCAGTTGAGAGGAGGGACTCAGTCAGGAAGAAGCGGTAAAAATGGATTAGAGAAATGAAAACAGGAAAGGCGCTGGACCCTCGGAAGTGAGTGAGTGTTGAGATGGATTTATTGCGAGTGGAGAGCAGATAGATAGGGATGGTGTGATGATGGAGTTGTTGCAGAGGGTGGTAGATGGGGAGGGACTTGCCGGTGGAGTGGGCTTGTGAGTGTGTAGTTCCAATGGTTTAAGGAAAGGGGGATGCAATGAGGTGTGGCGCATATAGGGGTTGGTGAAGTTGTGGAGCTCGATTGAAAATGAAAATTGGAAAATGAATGAATGTGACAATGAAATGGAAAAGGGAATTTGGAAAAATTGTGGAGTGGAAAATTGGGAGCGGGGGGGTACTAGAGGACGAGAATTCGGAGGATGAGGGGATAGTGAAAGTGGAGTGAGATGTCCAATGCATGCTGCCAATTGGTTTTATGCCAGGGAAGGGAAACGATAGATGCAGTGTCCTTTTGAGGAGGGACAAAGAGGAAGAGCGAGCCAAAAGGGAAAGAAGCTTGTATGTATGGGCTTTTGGTGGCCCTGGAGAAGGCATTTGAAAGAGTACCGAGGAAAGTGATGGATGGGGCAATGCGGAAGAGGGGGCATACCAAATGGTGGTTAGGAGCGGTGATGAGTTCTGTTATGAAGAGGCAAAAAACACGAGTTAGGGAGGAGTTGGGTTCTGAGTTGTTTCTGAGGAGGGTTTGAGGTGAAGGGGGTGTTGGATCAGGGGTTGTTTGGTGCTGGTTCGCCGTTGGGGTTGCAAGTCTGGTTGAGTGGTTACGAGAAGGGAGTGCAAAAAGAAGGTTTGATGAGTGAGAGTGAGATGCGGTATTGCTGATGATTTAGTTAATGGTTGTGAGACAATGGAGGGTTTGAGGGAGAAGGTTTGGAAGTGGAAAGAGGGAAAGAAGGCATTGAGAGTAAGGGCCTGTGAAAGGTTTTTTAAAACATTGGAAGGGATCTAAACGGATGGTGAGTGGGGGAGGAGGGGGAGTGTTCGTGAGTAAGTTAGAGGAGTTACGGTGGGGGGACCCATGTGGAATATTTGTGGAAAGAGGGTGAGGGCAAATTCGTTTGTTGTGAGGAAATGTGGGGAAATGGAATTCATGGGAGATGCACACAGATGAAGAGCGTGACCCCCAAGTTGCAAGAGGACTTGGGTGTGGAAGATGCAGAAGGGAAGTGAGGGAGTGGGGAAGGAGGTGGGAAAAGTGTGTTGGACGATGGGGGGGGATGAAACTGGGGAACAGTGAAGGGGTTCCATCTAGGTGACGGGACAAGGCTAGTGGGGGTGGTGGATATGCGAGGCGGCTGTGACAGCCAAAGTAAGGTAGGATAGGTTAGATGGTAGGGTTGTTGTCGAGTAAGTAGGGACTTTATTTTTTATGGATTTTTATTGTCGACAATCGTCAACTTTCAAGATCGAAGTGAAAAACGGTGGTCGCAACAACAGTCTAAACGATTTTACTTCACTAGGAGTTCGCCATGGTCGTGTTTGTTTGTTGGCATGTACACACGCGAAGTCACGCAACGGTTACTACTGTAAGGCATGGGGCCTATGTGTCACGTGAGGTGAATGGAACAAAAATTCAGCACCGAACATCGAATGACCGCAGCAAAAGAAGCTTTATTCAAACGCATATTTGTTCTTAAATGCTTATGGTTTTAACGGTTTGAATTTTGTGATGAAATGAAATTGGAAATTTGAAAATTGTTGAATTTTGAAAGTTGAAATGAATTGAAATTTTTGAAACAAATGGAAAAATTGAAAATCTTTTACCCTTTTAACGTACAAATAGTGTAAAGATTTGAGTGCTGAAAAAAAATAAGTAGTTGAAAAAATAAGTTACCGCAGGCCGCTACCCGGTAAACGTACGTTGTGATTACCACTCTTTTCTTCCGTCGCATTTTGACATTATTGCAGACTTCCGATTATGCCGAAAGTCGGCTAGGCTCACGAGTCAGTCCGGGAGTCAAGTGCCCGACTGACGTTAAAGTTAAAGGATTTGCCAAAGGGGTTGGGGGTTAGCGATAGTCGCGATGTGCTCGGCCATGTCGAGTGAGGCGGCGACGTCATTACGGGATTTCCCGTCCTGAAGCACACATGAGCAGTGGCACTAGATTTTTTGCAAAAATACAAAGGAGATGCCGACGCCGACGCACGACTCTTCTTAAAAGATAGTTGAAAAAAAAATAGGTGAAAAAAATTAAATTAGAAAATTGGTGAGGTGCATGTGAGGAAATCCGCTAAAGAGCGGCAAAGGTTAAGCTTATATAAGGTAATTAATCTAGTTTTATCGACAATCAGTCCATCTTGTCGACAGCAAGAATAAAATGGCATGTCCGCGACAATATTGTCGACAAAGGGCCTTTGCAACAACAACCCGTAATGATGAAGGGTGAGAAGTTTAGAGAATGGAAATGTGGAGAGTTGTTATTAAATGGGGAGAAGATTTGCCTTTTGAAAGATGAAGAAGGGATGGGGATTGTGTACAGGAGTTGTGTGAGATCAGTGATGATGGTATGGGAGTGAGGAGAGGAGGAACATGGGGCCTGAGGGAAAATGAGATGGCGATTTTGAGAAGGACAGAGGAGCCAAATTGGTGAGGAGCAATGTTGTGGGTGAAAGTGTGAAGTGGATGGCAGAAGAAGGACTGAGAAATTTGATGCAGTATGTTGGGTTTTGGAAGAGGCGGCTGACCGATTGTCGAAGGCGAATAGTGATTAGTGAAGGATGTAACGATGGTATGTTTGTAGATTTGAAGTTTGTCAGATTGGTAGGGACGTGCTGAGGAAGGATTGAGGAGCATGTTTTAAAAGGGCTTTGAGTTTGAGGTGGGTGGTTGAGGACGAGGGCCGACCAAAGAGGACATGAGGAAGCAAGGCAAGTGGAGGAGAAGGGGAAGGAGTAGGGAGGTTGGGTTGTGGGGATGGGGGAATGTATGAATCGGGCGAGTGGAAGGAGGGAGTAAGGGCGATTGCTACGAAATGTGAGGTGAATCGGCCAACCCCGGGTGAGGGGCAAAAAAACGGATTTTTTTTTTAAAAACTTTTGGTTTTTTATACTACTAAACTACCCAAACACTGAAAGCGGCACTGGCTCATTTTCACCACTATGGAAATTTGCTTCAATTTGTGATCAAAAATGATTAAAGTATAGGGCCAGTGGAAGAATTGAGATACAGTCAGATACTAAAACATTATACCCAAAAAAACCAGATAGGGGCATTAATTAAGATGGCTAAGAACATTCCAGGTCGTTAATTTGTAGGCCAACTTTAAAAAGTGCAAACCGAGAGATTGCCACATATTCAGGCGTCCCTAAAAAAATAAAATGAAAAAAAAATACGGCTTTTGCCGCCTGTGATGTTGTAAAGCTTTTCCATCAAAAAAAGATCCCATTCCTGAAAGGATTAAGCTTGAGACATGGTCTTGGTACAAATAAAATGTGGATGAATGAAACTTCTGGAAATTTCTAATATTGTCTAGGAGAAAAGCAAATTACAGAAATTCAGCCTTATGTTTATATTGAAATGTAGCGATTTCAAAAATTGACTTTTTTCTCTTAAGGACATTTTTGTAGCAAATAAAAGAAAATTCGCTTTGAGTGTATATATGAAATACCTATTATGACACAATATTTGGGTGCCTCAAAATCGTTGTTTCAACTTTGAAGTTGCTGTCCCGGTAATCCACAAATGTCTATAATATGAATATCATGGACTTCATACTCATTGCATTACAAAGGATTGTAGCTACCAGGGGGCGTGGGGCGGCGGAAGAGACAGAGCCCACCACTTAAAACACCCAATTTTAAACTCCGATAGCCACCACTCAAAGAGCAACAAAACGGTCCACAATCTCTTAATCATGTTATGCCAAATTAGGACCATTTAGGCACTAACATCTAAAATATGTCAAATTTCATCAAATTAAAACCCCGAACCCACTTAAAAAATTTGGTGCTAGCTACAACATGGCTGTTCATACAATGGGAATCCAGGCTCGGCGTTGTTTTATGTGTTAAAGGAATTTCCGTAGTTGGGGAATAAAATGTCGCCTGGACATTAAACAGCAATCGTAGCACATTTGTTGGAAGAAGCGCACACAATTTTTCAAACAATTTGAGATTTTACACGGTGGCATTGGTAAATGGCTTATATTAAAAACTATACCGGTGATGGTTTTTTTAAGCGAAAATGTGCTTGGCTCTTCACAAACGAAGGGAATTATTAATTAGAAAATATCGGGATCCCGGAGAAAACTCAATGCGCTGGAAACATGGAAAAGCTTTCCAAGTGAAATAGCCCGGAAAAAAAAATCGCGCCATTGTACGGTCTACGATTCATCCATTAGTTGTTTTATGGTAAGGCAAGTTGCAAGTTAGAGGTTATTTTCTAAGGTGCACTGACTATTTTCATCATGGACGGAAAATAGCCGTCGCATTTTCAGCTCTGCCGTTATGTCCAATCTGGGATACTAATTCTAATTACAAAAACGCTTATTTTATGATAAATACGCAGTTTTTAGCATTCTTGTTCGCAGGTATAGTTTCCTAGACAATTACCAACGTAACTGTGGCAAAATATCAAATTTTGAAAATTGGGGCGCTCTTAAAAAAATGTGCCATTATTGCATCAATTATAAAAATCGTTCTGTTTACCCATAAGGGCGCTGATTTGGCCTTAAAGATTTCAGGTGAGGGTTATGTATATAAAAGCTTTACAACCATGCAAAAATATCAATTTTAAAAAATCTCGAGGGTGCACTATTTTTCAAATGTGCCATTGTCTCTTTAATAGCCACTGATATCTTTGCTAATAAAACTTACATTACTATAAAATTAAAATATCTTATAGACAAAACAAAATGTTTAATTTTCATAATTGTTTTTATTTATTTCTTTCAGGGTTGAACAAGATAAACTAACATTATACAACACTGGAGCATTGTGGATGTGATTACATGTATACCCAGTGAAATCAGCTGTGTAAAAGAAACAGTTGTCTGAACTGTCATTATGCCACACTCAAATGAAAAAGCTCATAAATGCACATACTGCAATAAGTGCTTTACTTACCCCAGTTTCAGGAGAGCTCATGAGAAGATGCACACAGGAGAAAAACTCTATCAGTGTCAATACTGCAAGAAAAGTTTCCGTACATTCAGTCACAAAAATGAGCATGAAATGACACATACTGGGGAGAAGCCTCACAAATGTCAATATTGTGAGAAAAGTTTCAGACAAGGTAGTCACAAAACCATGCATGAAATGACACATACAGGAGAAAAACCTCACAAATGTCATTATTGTGAGAAAAGATTCACCACAACTGGTGAAAAACATAACCATGAAATGGTGCATACTGGGGAGAAGCCTCACAAATGTCAATATTGTTCTAAAAGTTTCATCACTGCTGGTGACAAAACAAGACATGAAATGACACACTTAGGAGAAAAACCTCACAAATGTCAATATTGTGAGAAAAGTTTTGGCACTGCTAGTGGCAAAACTAAGCATGAAATGACACATACAGGAGAAAAACCTCACAAATGTCAATATTGTGAGAAAAGTTTCATCACCGTTGGTCAAAAAACCAAGCATGAAATAACACATACAGGCAAAAAGCCTCACAAATGTCAATATTGTGAGAAAAGATTCACTCAAGCTGGTGCCAAAAAGATGCATGAAATGACACATACAGGAGAAAAGCCTCACAAATGTCAGTACTGTGAGAAAAGGTTCAACACAACCGGTTCCAAACAAAGGCATGAAATGACACATACTGGGGAGAAACCTCACAAATGTGAGTATTGTGAGAAAAGTTTCATCTCTGCTAGTGACAAAACTAGACATGAAATGATACACAGGAGAAAAATACCAACTAAATTTTAAATATTGTGAGAAAAGGTTCAACCAAACATGAATGGATACATAATTATGTACAAGAGAAAGGCATGAAAAAGCCTGGGTAATCACAAATACAGGATAAATTCTTAATCCAAAATCATGTTGATTGTAGAGAAAATGTATGGCTTGAAGTAGTTTGTAATTTGCTGATACGAGAGCTATGACATGTATGTCATTTTGTATTTTGATAGAAACATTAATTAAAAATACTGCAAGTAAGCTTGCATCATCCCCTGGCAAGATGGCAGTCTGGAACATGACCCCAGATGGCCTTTGATCTTGGACCATGACCATTGACATCATCCACATATGAAGGAACCCCTATTGCACCTAACCCCAAGTCTGAATTGGACTTCAACTTTTCAAAGACGACCTTAAAAACGAAAACCTAACCAACCAAAACCTAACCAAACTTGAACACACACACACAGTATACATACATACATACATACATATTCAAGTATTTTATTAAATTCTGCAAAACATGAACTTTTATCAAATTTATATTTCAATATATGGTATACTTATGGTATTTAACATCATAAGCCAATACTACTTGACTAAATTAGCCAACATGTTAGTCTGTCCTCACTTGTCCTGTCTGGTCTGTCAGCACCAATGTCCTGTAAGTTGACGTTGTAGTTTGTCTTTGCACTTTTACATGTTTAATGGGTAGTCACAATTCCGAGCATTGCTCTATTGACTATCCCACCACATTTGTATTATTATAATAATTGTATTTGTAATTTTGATATTGTAAATAAACTGAAACATGCAGCCAAGCTGGTAACAAAACCAAACATGAAATGATACACATGGGAGAAAAGCCTCACAAATGTCAATATTGTGAGAAAAGTTTTAACCATGCTGGTAACAAAACCAAGCATGAAAAGACACATACACAATAAAGGCATCAAAAAGCATTCATAAATACAGGAGAAATGCTGAATCCATAATCATGTTGATTGTAGAGAAAATGTATGACT
>JAMKCH010033609.1:0-58834 GCA_023653785.1 Ophioderma brevispina
GTAGCGGTGGTCTTGGCTTCGCTCAGCTTCAGCCTCCAGGTCTTGAGATATGCTGCAAGTAGGGCCATGTCTGTGGTAAGTGTGCTTTCTACTTCTGTCCAGTTGCTGTCCGAGTGGAGGAGGGCAAGATCGTCGGCGTAGCCATATTGTCTTGATGTTGTTTGAGGTAAATCGCTGATATACAAGTTGAACAACATAGGAGCCAGTACAGATCCTTGTGGTACTCCGTTCCTCAGACGACGCAGACGACTACTCTGCCCATCACTGGTCTTGAGAATAAAGCTGCGGTTTGCAAGCATGTTATATATGAATTGTACAAGGTGACGATCCGGGATGGTCCTGAGAAGCTTGAGTGTCAGGCCCTGGTGCCACACGGTGTCGTATGCTGCAGTAAGGTCCACCAAGATGACGCCTGCCTTACGGCGCTTTTCAAAGCTTTCCTCAATATCATTTGTGAGTTTTACAATCTGATGGACAGTGCTCCGGCCACGGCGAAATCCTGCTTGTTCGTCAGGCAGATGGGGATCGACGACGGGCTCCAGCCGGACCAGGCTCATCCTCTCAAGGAGTTTGAAGGAGACACACAGTAGTGATATTGGGCGGTAGTTCTTAGGGTTGTCGACAGGCTTGTTTGGTTTTGGGAGTGCGATGATAGTAGCTCTCCTCCAGATCTTGGGTAAGGACTGGTTGGTAAGGCAACATGTGTAGAACTCCTGGAGCCAATCTAGACATCGTGGGCCGCATTGCATCAGGGACTCTGCTGGTATGTTATCAGGGCCCTGGGCCTTTCCACTCTTTAGTGGCTGATAGCAGAGGTAAGCTCATCTAGTGAGAAGGATGTTGAAAGTGACCCGTCCACGCCGGGGGCTCGACGAAGTTTGGTGATCTCTTTTTTGACAGAGCGAGTGTGATCCTCGTAGACGTATTCCACCTTCCGGAGTTGAAAGTGTCTGGTTGCTTAGGGTCGTGTAGAAGTTGTACTCCGGATTTTGAGGCCCAGTCCTCTAGGGTAGCTCCATCAGGGTTGGTTTCCCTGTAACCCCAGGTAATGCTATGGCTATTGAAGTCGCCAGCGTAAATGCAGGGTGCACCATAAGTTGGTACAGAGTCTGCTTGGAGCCGATGGTTAGGTGGCTTGTAGACATTGGTGACATGAACACCTGCAATTTGGGTCATTGCCCATTCCAGGGTGGAGTCTGCAGGAGAGGTTGCAATTTGTTTCCATTGGGCTGAGTTACTAGCAAAGGTGGCAATCCCGTGGGTAGCGCTCTCGGTGTGTGCAGCTAAGGTGTAGCCGCAGATGTTCAGAATGGAACTGCCCGTGATTAGCGTTAAACATCGTTTGAGAATACGGGCTTAAATCTTTTCTTGGAGATGGCCAGCGCACACAAGTGTTGACAAAAAAAAAATGTGCGCTTGGCCTGACTCAAATTGGCAACCTCAGTATTACTAGCAAGCTAACAAGGCAGGTTTGGTAGAGGAGGGACAGTTATCATTTACAGGTGTTAGGTCCGAAATGTGTCCATCGCTTTCCTATTTTACAGATAGCATCAGAACTAGTGTGGTCCCTGGGGTTTTTGACCCGGAAAAAATTGTTATTGAGCTGATTTTTGCACCAGATAAACAGAATGCATCACACAACAACATCCAAAATCCCCCTGGCCGCCAAATTAGCTATATCTCAGCTTTTCAAGTAGATGTTGATGATTTTAGTGTTTTTGAATATGTTTTTGGGGTCAAAGAATCCAAATCTAAATCACCGATGACTTCCTTCACGCCAAAATCCAAAATGGCCGCCATTTCATATAATTAGCTATATCTCATGTTTTTTGAATAGCTCATGATTTTGAATATGTTTTTGAGGTTCAAAGAATTGAGTTTTTGTTTAAATCTAAATCATTGATGTTTTCCTTAACTCAAAAATCCAAAATGTCCACGAAAATGGCTGCCAATTTGCTGCCATTACATATAATTATCTTCTCACTGACATATACTTTCCTTTGCAGTCTCCTGCAAGAAAGCTCGATCAAACTGTCGCATATATAGGAGGTTTGTTTAAATGCAATACTCCCGAAAAAGGGTTGTTCTATTACCAAATAGTAGTAATTTTAGTTCATCTATAGTCTATTCGAAAGAAGGACTTGGGTGTTATGATATTTGAACTTAATCAGAATGCAATTTCCCAAAATTGGACAATGAGAACCAGTACGCCTCTCAATAATAATACTCATTCGAAAGAATGGTTTTAAACAGTTTAGTATAATGCAGTTTTCGTATACTGTTCACATACACACATGATTAATTATAGGCCTACACACGTACGTCTTGCCAGAAATGGGCATAGAAACAATAGGCCATTCTATTTTTACAACCAAGTACCAGAAATGGAAACTGGAGTGCGAAAGAAATAATAAAGATGAATCCCAGAAATTGGGAGAAATAACATTTGGGAGTGAAAACACCTCAAGAGGACTTCCTATTACATAATTCAGGTTCCGTCTTTTGCACCCGTCCCTTTTACAACATTTCTCTTTATTTATTTATATCTATTTATTTATTCACTTATTTATATTTATTCATTTATAATTATTTCTTGTCATTTTTATTATTCGCTTATATATATTTATTGAGATATAATTTGTTTGTTTCTTTATCCCTCTTGTTCCTTGTTCTGAAGTTGAGATAAAGCAAATTATATGTAATGGACACATCTACTTGAGAAGCCAAGACATTGCTAATTATATGCAATGTCAGCTATTTTGGCGGCCATCTTGGATAAAAAATTTCCCCACAGGGGATTCATGGGGATTTTGGATATGTTGTTATATGATGTTCAATAACAATTTTTTCCACGTAGTATGTGTATTTCTTCTTCAGGGACTATACTAAAGATTTTGAAGGTGCATGCTGAAAAGTATTTCTTCGCACCAAATTATATTCAATTTTTGTGATTTTGGGCCATCAATTGGCAGGGAATCGAACCAGCCGAATATTCGTAATGAGCATAAACTTTTTCAGGAATGTTCCATTTATAAGATAGGTATGTAAAACGTTGCATCGCTCTTTGACAGTGATCGATATCATGAACAATGCTTGTAATATATAAACATCATCTATTTTATTCCCGGGATTTTATTCCTGGGCAAAAATACGTCGCTTCAAACTTTCAAGGAAATATACATTCTTTGCATTATGTCCTTTTAAGAGAAGATGACACAATGACCAAGGTCTTCTAGTCCGCATATCGCAGTGGGTATCGCTTCATCGATAGTCGCTTCCTACCTCGTATGTATAATACCAAAGAACATCTCACACGTCATTTGTTACCAGACTTTGGACAGATCATTTGCAACTTTGGAGGGGAAAAGGTTCAAATTTCAAAGATTTGTATGGATAATTACTCCATATGTTATTGCATTTTAAAAACTCCCTGTTGAACTTTGTGAATAACAAATTTTTCTTTCACAATTTTTTTCCCGACACCTCTAACCTTCTCTAATATTAATATTAATTAAAAACCAGGGTCTAAGCTACTTGACCTGGACAAGTAGGCCCAGGAACAAATAAGAGTACCTGCCATGTCGGAATCCCAAAACTTGATGCATCAAAGTTCATTGACCTCAAAGGAATACCCCTTGGGTGGACAACTAAACTTGCTGCACTGGGCCTGGAATTGGGGGGGTCCAGATTTGGGGATCATATATAGTAAATTCATATTCTAAGCATATCGATTTGGTATCAAATCAAAGAAATGTTTATATAGATCTGATGTGGGTATTACTATTGCATTTTTTTTCATGGTAAATATCAATTCTGTAAGTGGGTTTACGTATGTTTCCATTATAAATAGGGCATTCGCTTTCAACACAGATTTCTCATATTTTTTTCATTTCAATCTAAAAAACTCTTTTAAGACTACGTTCATCACCTATACTCTCACAGGTAAAGAAATAAAGCATAACAACTTTATCCATTTTAAAACATTTTAATCCAGTACAGTCATTGACATGATAGTATTACTTTTATAAACACGAAGAAACCCTTTTTAGATCTTTCAATTCAATATTACCAGAAAAAAACTTTCCTCCTTAATACTATCACAGTTGTATCCATCAATTATCCAATAAGCTAACAAACCTTTCATGTGGAATTGCCAATCATATGATATCAAATAGATATAACCAATTTAGTCTTATTTTTAAATAAAGGAAATATAATAATATTAACTAAAAAAAAACTTCTCTTTTAATACTGTCATGAAGTGTAACCATAATTCAGGGGGAAAAAATCGTTCCTCCTCGTTTAGGAATTTGTGCTGTCAATAGGTCAGACATAATAAAACTTATATTGTCATGGGATACCATTACAGAGAAAGACACTTTCTCTTTATACTCTAACAACATAAATGATATGATAACTTTTCAAAATTTTACATTGCAATGATTATATGGGTGAATCAACTAGCACAACATGAAAATCTTCCTCTTGATATTTTCATTGATACTGATATAGGTGTAAATAACTGGCACGCACATGGAAGAATAACTTTCTTTTTATGTCATGGCATATCTCAATTGAATACAAATCCTTTTTGAAGGCAGGATTTTTACTTAAATTTAAAAGGCAACTTGGTGCAATATGGGGGGGTGGGACCTTTTTGGGTCGCGGGCCTTAACATGGTGGTCTCACAGCTAACTTTGACAAAAAAGTGGGGTACAAAGTTCATTTGAATAATATGGAAAGGAGTTGCTTCCTCTTCCAAATAGGGACCGGTATTTATACCTTAGTTCCTGATGTCCATTATAAAACAACCTAATCGATCAGCATTTGGACAGTCATAGGACTATATAATGGTGGTTTTTCCTACGATTGACATGAATTTACATTTGGTGGGTTTAACTGAAGTGTAAGTTTTTGGTGGACCAGCTGTATAATTGGTTAAGATCAGATTGTAACTTCTTAACACCAACATCACTTTGAATTGTACGATATACAAATTGTCATCAGCCAACTGTCCTATGCCAGATGTCAGGTGCTGCCCTAATCACAATTGACCTAAATGTGGAAAGAAGTGGACCCAACAGAGACCCCTGTGGGATCCAGTCCACATTGTGACCTCTAAGTACACCTTTGGACACGAACCTAAAACAAAATAAGTGGCTCAGTAGATCAGCTGACCGCTAATACCCTAGTTTACTGATTTTGGAATTATGTGTTATGTGATAATAGAGTCAACTGCTTCTCCAGTTACCTGTAATCAGTACATAAGATCAACTTGTAAATCTCTGTCCAGAGTGCCAAGAGATTATTGGTTTTATTCAAGCAACAATGTGAACATGAAAGTCCCTGGTCTAAAAAGCCATGTTGGCTGTTAGAAAAGGGTCCTAGCATCACTTCGTCATTTCCATTTCGTCGCGTCCTATAACTCTTGGTCCTAATCCGATTTGTCTATCACCAATGGTCTAATATTCCATAGAGGCTAATAGCCACTTGTCACTTGATCTAATAAACCCGTTGTCTAATTTGCCATTTTGTCTACAACCAACCAACCTGTTAATTTTCCACTTCAACTTATTATTTGGTCCTACACCCATTTAGAGTCTATATTAACCAGTGATCTAATAACACATTAGTCTACACCCCTTTGGTCTGACCCATTTTGTCAATAGCAGTTTGGACTAACACACCATTTGGTCTAAACCCGTTTGGTCTAAATCCATTTCTTCTAATGATCAGTTGGTCAAAACCCATTTAGCAGTTTTAGTCTAAACCCATTTCCGATATGTAACAGCACATGCTGAAACCTAGCCGTCCTGCATCGTGCTTATTGTCTAACGTCATTCTGCACGAAACTGCTGGATGGCGTAGACTTGCAGCAGAAAAATCGTCTTTGACTACAACGTGACGTTTTCACAGTACCCCCCCAAATATGTTGGGAGCCGAACGAGTTGTATTTCGGGGTATTGCGAAATTCTTTTCAGAGACTCATCCCACTCCAAAAACATTCGTCCGGGAAAATGATCTACGCTAACGCTTTCAGATTTAATATTACTAATTTTTGAAACCTCACTTCGAAAGCAATTGGGAATTAATGTATTTCTGATATCAGACTCAGTTTCTATCACACAAAAGGTTTTAAAGGAAATATTTCATGATTCTGAATATTTGGAAATTTTGGTATGGATGGCAAGCTTAGTACTTAGATTACGATTAATCAAATAAGTTGATATTTGCCCACATTTGTTGAGTATTTTTGCCCCTTTTATTTTTCGGCTTTCGCTCGGCCCCAATAGCTACTCTGAAAACGATTCCGACAAATCCACATCGCAGGCCAAAATGGTGACGTTAAAGTGATGACCATCCATAATTTAACGGTCGTTGTGACCATCATATCGCCGTGTTGCCACTTTCCCTATAAACTGCGATCGATGGTTTTGTATATCAATCAAATTAAAACACAACGAAATGAAAACAAAATAGTATCCTGTCACTTATTTTCAATTTGTATTATTACTTTCAGTCAACACATCAATATCCTGTCAGCAATACCAATTCCGAGTCAACACGATGTTTTGGTCATCACTTGACGTCACGACGAGGGTAGCAAAATTGGTGCGCTTTATCAATGAGCCGTGCAAAAAAATCCGCCCTTTTCTTCGTATGTCAAAAAGCAAAATAAATGCCTCTATTTTGTTATTGTACATCAACTTGTATTGATTTTTTCGGGATTCGTGATGTTAGGTACACCATATATTTTTTATGACTTAAGTCAAACTGAGCTTGACAAATCTTGACTATTTCCCTTTAAAGTCAAGAAAAAAAATTACTTAGGTTTTGACCATTTTTGTCAAAACATGAGGTATTGAGATGGAAGTATCTGTCCAGGGAGACAACACGTTGACCACAGCGCGCCACGAACTCACGATTTTTACAACAATGCTGTCTTATATGTGCCATTTATTTGGCACGACTGTAACAACAAGAACCAAAGTCCATCCACACCCAAATACAATTAAACATGATTTTTGTAAACAACATGGCCACATTTCAAGTGTTGACAACAAAATTTGTCAAGCATAAAAAAAAAGATGAAATTTCAACTTCATTTCAACACATCCCGTATCACAAGTTATGTAATCATGTGTGAATAGACAATGTTTAAGAAAGCTAAAAATAGTTACCATATAGAAGGTCTGAAATCCTAATGACAATGTGAAACATGGCAATTCGTGTTTTTGCTTTGTTTGGTGACCTCTGTTTATCTATATATATATTAATATATACATGACATTAGACACAATGAAGAGTAGACGAAGTCCATTATGTCGAACTGGTTTTACCCATCTGGTGATAGACCAATGGGCAGTAGACGAAATGGCATTGACGAAATAGTTTTTAGCAATCTGTGATTAGACCAAATGGGCAGTAGATGAAAATGGCATTAGACGAAATGGTTTTTTATATACAAATCTGGTGATTAGACCTAATGGGCATTAGACTCAATGGTATTATCCGATGTGGGTGAATTAGCGAATGACATTTAAGCCCAAGTGTTATTAGACAAAATGAAATTAGAGCATGTGGGTATTATACTATGTGGTTTTAGAGAAATGGAATTAGACCATCTGGATAGTAACGAAATGATCTTAGACGAATTGTGCACTTCCTTCCCAGTTAGAAGCGACCATATTTTGCGAGGTGGGGACGGCCTATGAACGCGCAAGTAGTTTGCAACTATATTAGTTAATGCCAATCAGCCTGAGCTGTACTTAGTAGCACCCTAACGATCCCCCTTTTTGTAAATGATCTATAGTGCTACAAAACCAAGTCTTTCGGCATAAGCATTTTTCAACCTAATATTCCTGAATTCATATTTTGATTTATGCTTCTCCCACGTTTCTCACAATATTACAGCGAATCTCTGGTATAAATCTTCAAGTCAACAGAAAATGTTTGAAACGAGGAGAGCGCATTACGAATGACGTTTTTACCTGTGTTTTCAATTTTACGGACTCCCATTCATGACTGCTAATCGAAATGACACCAACTGTCCTGTTTCATTTTTTCCGTAAACTTTGATGTTGAGGGGGATGAAGTGAGTTTAAATTTTTATATGCGCGGTAATCTATCCTTTAGTAGTTACACTTGGAGTTACTACTCGTGAAGTTACCTCACTCCCCGCTAACCGATTTAGCACGCAGTAACTACCCGAATGTTGGCGAGAGAGGTAGGCTTAATAAACCTTTAATTTACCCCGCTTTGGTGCCCGTGCAGGGCCTAATTTACTAATTATTTTTTAAAAATCTATCATAATGTACTAATCCATAATTTTCCAAAACATTTAGCCTATAGGATACAGGGCAGTTTTAGACTTTAAAAAGTGCGCATTTCACGTAAGCAAAGGTACTGGTCAAAAAAAAAATAATGCAAACTAACGTTTGAATTTTCAAGCATTAATTTCATTTAGCATTCCCATTATTTTTATTTTAATAATCGCTACCCATTTTATAAACGCTACAACAAACGTTGGTTTTTTATGTAGTAAGGCCCACGTGCACAAATCGGGGTAATTACTAGTCCAGTAATCCTACCTCGCTAGTTACTACTCGCTAACTTACGGTAAGTTTACTAGTGTGCTATCAAAGTGCAGAGCTAAAGTAAACTTCCGAGTAGTAACCTCCCAAGTAAGTACTAAATGAGAATTACTTCGCTCGTAATATGAACATCATCATCCACCACAAAATCAAAGTTAACGACAATGACAAGTAAACTTGGTGACTTTCATGTTCAGCAGTCATTAATGATGGGAACTCCGTCAAATTGAAAACGCCAGCTTCCATCGTTCGTAATGCGATTTTTTTTCTCGTTTCAAAATGTTGTTTTATTACATAATAACTTATACCAGAAATTCGTTATAATATTTGGAGCAATTTTAATTTTTGGGCGAGACGTATATAAAAATATTAATTATAGTGGAAGGACTGTATTACTAGTGCACAGATCTTATTTGAGTGTGCAAATCGGGATAAAATTATTGTATAATTTTGTACAACGTACTTTATACATTGATAATCAAAAACAAAAGTGATGGAAGCACTGGCCACACCCCTTTCATGGCCCCAGCTTGTATTTCAAGGTTATACACAGGGGTAACTTTTTTAAAATGTTTCCGATTGTGTTGAAAAGCACACCATAATGTCTGTCTGGTTACAAGGTTCCAAAAAGGTGATATTTTATACTACCTGTGACTTATAGTTTAGGATTATGGGTACAGAACTGTTAAAAATGGTTAAAAAGTCAACTTTGGTTGGACAGTGGTCAACAATTAAAATCGCTCCAATTTTAGTAAATTGGTTCAATTGTTGATGTCATAGATGAAATTAAGAATAGTTTTTACTATCTTACGTGTCTGGTTATTAACCAAATGGCGAATTAAGTCACAGCTTTGGCAGGTATTGGATTTCTAATGAACTTTGACCTATTTTGGTGGATGACGGTGAAACTCAGCAAACAGATAAGGCAAACTATTCCTTATTCAATCCTTTAAGCTAGGGAAACAATTTGCAACCACTATTAACTTGAATCAGCAACTTTTAACTTTGCCCATGTATAACACCAAAATTGACTATTTCATCCATTTTTTACCCCGTAACTCCGGAACTATAAGCCCTAGATAGTGAAAACTATACCTTTTTGGAATCCTTGTAACCAGATCAAACCCACGGTGTGCTTTTTAATACATTCGGAACATTTTAAATTTTTTACCCCTGTGGTAACCTGAAACCCAGCTGGGAACATTAATGGGGGGGGGGTTTGCAAGTGCCTTCCATCAATTTTATTGATTTCAATGCCTACAGTACTTGTGTTCAAAAATTCACATTTATCCCGAGCGCACACTCTTTCACTACAGTCCCCTGCTATTAATAAGAAGATATTGTTGGATCCTCGCCGAGAAAAATTTGAGTCGGGGTAATTATAACCTGAATCGATAAACCTGTGAAGTTAAAGTGTACCAATCATGTTAATTATTTGCTTTTGGTTCGAGTTTTCTGTGTCAGTTTTTTTTTATTGATTTAATTATTTTTTCTTTTGTTTTAAAGGGGCGTGTTTTCCACTTCGTCTGTTGGACCCCCTGATTTACCCGGAAGTAGTATCGATTTGATATCAGATGAAAGGCCGTCATTTTTCCAATTGTCGTCCTGAAATTTGCTCCCTCAATCTCCATTTCATTACAAGATATCAAAAAAAAAAACCGCCGTTTTAGTGGTTAACCACAATATTAGCCCAGTATTGAAGGGCTTTGCAACATGGTTATTGCTCTACCACAAAAAAACCGCAAGTTTGTTTCTCACGTACTTGATGGGGGCTTATGTGCACTGCCAGGCCTCTCATATCAAGTAGGGAACACAATAGACGTAAATCGGAACAACCACCTTTTAAGTAGCGACCAATTACTATTAAACAATAGCGATATTTAAAAATGGGTTTTTTTAATTATAATTTGCCTGTTGTGACTGCGCACCAAAATACTATTTTTATATTTTAAATAGGTCTTTGGTTTTGATCTATCCCGAGTAAAATACCATTCCCTCAAAATGATCATTAATGGTTATGTACATACTTCCAAAATTAATGTTGATAGCCATTACAAAGGGAAGCAGGCACGATGGGGTTATTGTGATAATTTCTGAACTTTCAATAATCACCCAAACACAATTATTGTTGTACCTAGCAATGTAACACATGTAGACATTAACGTACAAACCGCGAATTCCTGGGCAGCTACTTTCTCTTGCCCACTAGATACGGAGCGGCCGGCCTAATTGAAAAGTCCTGTAGTTTTCGAGTTACCCTCCCAACCGTAGAACAAAACCCCACCACCCTTTATTTGAAGATAAATATGTATAGATTTAAGAAAGTGATGGTTTTGGTTGAAATATTTGGTGCAAGGGATGATTTTCTATGCCTAAAAATGAAATTTGGGCTGCACGTTAAGCGAATTATATTTTTTTTTATTAGTTTAGGTAAAAATATTACAATTTTTTATTTTTAATGGTAGCCTTTTGTTATTGATATAGGTTTTTATACATTTCGGATAAGGGTTCAGGTAATCTCGTTGTTTGTGACATGTGATAAAAAGATGTTTTTTTTTTTTAGGAAAAAAGTGCTTTGGTGGCTAAAATTCTAGACCCTTATATATTGTATAAAACATAAATCTATAAATATAAAGTCAAGAGATTGGATAGTATTGCATGATGATTAAAATTTGTTTTGCTATGAATTAAAAAATCTTGATATCTTAAGTTTTGTAGCTCAAAGACGTGTTTTTTTTATCCCAAACCACCCCTGCCACCACAGTTTTTGAACCACAACCATCTTTTTTTTACAATTATTTATTACTATCTTCGAATAGAGTGTTTCGTTTTGTTGGTAAGCCGAGGGGATGGGTTTGTCGAACAATTTTGGCAGTCCAAACCGCTCCACTACACAGCAAGAGTAACTGCCGATTAAGAAACAATAAGTCTTATTGTAAGTTACCAGTCTAGTTAAGTTATTCCGATTTGGTGCACTCGGGCCTAATGTAATACGTTGCTGCTGCTTCGATAACAGTTAAGACACTATCAGTGATTCATCCAAAGAGTCAAAATAACTTTGAAATTTACAGAGATGGTTAAAAATGAAGTATACTCCGCAGAACCCTCGTAATTCTTTCTCATTCAACTGAAAATTGACAGAAAAGACAGCAGAACTGCCAGTGTTCAAAGATATTATTCTCCCTTCATTACGTGTTTTAGTAAGTGTCCGAAGGGATAGTAATAACTAATATATCCTATTTGTGAGGTTGCTTCTGGCCCTAATCAATTTGCAGGATATGTTATGGTGCCTGACTTGTTACAGACAGCAAAATCTGATTTTTGATGATTTTCGATTTGCTGATTTTAAATCACTGATAGTGTCTTAATTAAAACCGCGATTTAATATACCCTGAATATTTCTTTTATAAACATGTACGTTTATTTTAATGCTATCCATCTGAAAATAATGCCATCCATTGAAGGAAAACACCACTGTTAAAAACTAAAAAGTCCGTTTATGGAAAACATAATAAATTGTAATATCGAGGGTTGTTAAGACCCCCCATTTTCAGCTAAGCATCGTTGTCACCCAATGACCCCACTGTTTATTTTAATCTCACTTAAAGACCCCATATTTTTTTAATTGATCACTGTCACCCAAGCCCCTATTTTTTTGTGTGGGGGTGGGGTGGGTGATTTGAAAATATTTCAATTCACCTAATCTGTAGAAAATGCGTGAAAATTTTTTCACCCAAAGACCCATTTAAAAAATTTGTCACCCCTGAAAACGCATATTTTGGGGCAATTTTTGCTGTCTCCTTACCCAAAGATCCTTATTTTTAGTTATACCTCTGTCGCCGAATCCCCTGCTTTGGAAGCGCCAGCCTTATTGCCTACCGATCCATTTCATATGTGAGTACCCTCCCAACCGGCCGTGTGTTATTACAACATGTTTCCACGTTTTCGGTGCGTTTATAAAGTTTTTATAAATCATTACGTTAATTTTACTGTGTCGGTTACGTCATACTCTGTGGGTAAGTTAGGCCTAGGTGGCTTGCACTTTTTGTAATGATTTAAGTGCATTGTTTTTTCAGGGCGCTGTATGGTACAACCGAGGTGGGGCCGTTGGAACCTTGCTGTAACATTTATTCAAACAAGTTATACAATTGCAATGTTTGAAACGTTTTTTAAGTCACTGTTGATATCGAAAAGTACACTTAAAACCCTCGGCCAGCCATTTTTTTTAAAAGGGGGCGGTGCCACTCTCATAAACAAAAAATGCGACTTAGAACCTTTCTGTCCCTATATGGAACCCCAAGAATGCGAGGTTCTTAAAAATCTTAGAACCCCAAAGTTTTCCTAACAGATATATAAGATATATAAGATTGTTCACATTTTGTATGTTTTTATGTTCTAAACATTCAAGTATTCATAACCTATTACGGGAAAATATCCGGAAAAATAATATTGCCAACAACACTTCTTACGTTCTGCAATATGCCCACAGACATTTTGTACAGTAATCAAGCATCAAAATATGCCAACTGATGACATAATCATCGAGTGCTGGGCACAATTTTTAATTGTAACCAAGTTAAAGTTGAGTACTATTGAATCTTAAGAAATATGCTCCATTTTGTTTAGTTTATTACGTTTATCCTTGAGAATGGAATTCTGCCTGAAAAATAGGAATATTCCTAACCTATTTTGGTTGCAAAAACACAAAAACTAATTTTTCGCTATTCTATAGATAGGCCGATCTAATGGAAATTGACATTTTGCTGACATGCGAACTTTATAACTTCATTTGACCCGCGTTGGTCGGATTAAAACCGGGGCCTGTTTAAAACAGGTGTCATAACTAAAGCCGTGTCCGCGTGGCTTAGTGTCCTAAAACCCTACCACCCATCTTCATTGTGTTCCATCCATTGAGGCTGTATCAATCGTTTGTTTCAGCACTGTAACCGCAAATGGCCTCGTATACAAGCACGGTTTATTTCCGTCACATGTTGCTATTGTAGCAGGACACTCTCTCATGGGGACACTCATTTCTTTACACCGGTTGGTTAAAACCGGTTTAAGCCTGGTTTTAACCACCGGGAGGTTTTGACCGCCTAAAAGTGATCAAACTTCTCAAAACCAATTGTTGTCCATTAAATGTACAAACAAGTCAGATTTCACACTTTCCTTCGAATTTTAATGTACATTACATGTTTCTAGAACACACATTTGAAAAAAAAATCCTTTGCTACTAGGCAGGCTGTACTTTTAAAAGTGCGCATTATCACGTAAGAAAAGGCTACATGTGCACTGTAAAAAAATATTGCAAACTAACGTTTAAATGTTTCAACGCATTAATTTCATTTAGCCTTCCCATTATTTTATTTTATAATCGCTACCCAATTTTATAAACGCTACACAAAAACGTTGTGTTTTTTATGTAGTAAGGCCCACGTGCAACAAATCGGGGTAAATTACTACTCCAGTAAGCCTACCTCGCTAGTTGGTTACTACTCGCTAACTTACGGGTAAGTTACTAGTGTGCTAAATCAAAGTGCAGAGCTGAAGAGTAACTTCCGAGTAGTAACCTCCCAAGTAAGTAATAAAGGATAGATTACTTCGCTCGTAATATGACATCATCATCCACCACAAAATCAAAGTTACGGAAAATGAACAAGGAAACTTGGTGACTTTCAGGTTCAGCAGTCATTAATGGGACTCCGTAAAATTGAAAACGCCAGCTTCCATCGTGTTCGTAATGCGATTTTTTTCTCGTTTCAAAAATGTTGTTTTATTACATGAAGAAACTTATACGACAATTTCGTTATAATATTTGGAGCAATTTTTGGGCGAGACGTATATCAAAATATTAATTATAGTGGGGGACTGTAGTGCGCAGATCTTATGTGAGTGTGCAAATCTGGATAAAATTGTGAATTTTGGTACACAAGTACTTTATACATTGATAATCAACAAAATTGATGGAAGCACTTGCCACACCCCTTTCATGGCCCCAGCTTGGATGTCAAGGTTACACAGGGTAACATTTTTAAAATGTTCCGATTGTGTTGAAAAGCACACCATAATGTCTGTCTGGTTACAAGGATTCCAAAAAGGTATATTTTATACTACCTGTGACTTATAGTTTAGGAGTTATGGGGTAAAGACTGTAAAAATGGTAAAAAAGTCAACTTTGGTTTGTACAGGGGTCAACAATTAAAAGTCGCTCCAATTTTAGTAAAATGTGGTTCAAATTGTTGGTTTAGCTCATAGAATGAAATATAGGAATAGTTTTGACTATCTTACGTGTCTGGTTATTAACCAAAATGGCGAATTAAGTCAACAGCTTTGGCAGGTATTGGATTCTATTGACCTGTGACCTATTTTGTTGGATAACGTGAAAACTAAGCATAACAGACAAGTCAAACTATTCCTTATGTCAATCCTTTAAGCTAGGGAAACAATTTGCACCACATATTAACTGAATCAAAGCAACTTTTAACTTTTGACCCATGTATACACCAAAATTGACTATTTCACCATTTTTACCCCGTAACTCCGGAACTATAAGCCATAGATAGTGAAAACTATACCTTTTTGGAATCCTTGTAACCAGACAAACACCACGGTGTGCTTTTTAACACATTCGGATCATTTTAAATTTTTACCCCTGTGTAACCTTGAAACCCAAGCTGGGGACATTAAGGGGGGTTGGCAAGTGCTTCCATCAATTGTATTGATTATCAATGCCTACAGTACTTGTGTGCAAAAATTCACAATTTTATCCGGAGCGCACACTCTTTCACTACAGTCCCCTGCTATTAATAAGAAAGATATTGTTTCTCGCCGAGAAGAATTGAGTCGTAGTAGTATAACCTGAATCGTATAAACATGGTGAAGTTAAAGTGATACCAGATCATGTTAAGTATGTTCTTTTGGGTTCGAGTTCCGTGTCAGTTTTTTTTTTATTGATTTAATTAATTTTTTGCTTTTGTTTTAAAGGAGCGTGTTCCGATCGTCTTTTGGACCCCCCTGATTTACCCGGAAGTAGTATCGATTTTGATATCAGATGAAAGGCCGTATTTTTCTCATTGTCGTCCTGAAATTTGAGCCCTCAAATCCATTTCATTACCAAGATATAAACAAAAAAACGCCGTTTTAGTGGTTAACCATCAATATTAGCACAGTATTGAATAGGGCTTTGCAACATGTTTTATTGCGTCTACCATCAAAACCGCAAGTTTGTTTCTCACGGTACTTGATGGGGGCTTATGTGCAAGTGCCAGGCTCTCATATCAAGTAGGGAACACAATAGACGTAAATCGGAACAACCACCTTTAAGTAGCGACCAAGTACGATTAAACAATATTTCGATATTTAAATTGGTTTTTAATTATAAATTTCCTGGATGGATATATTTTTATATTTTATATAGGTCTTTGTTGTTAATGCTATACCGAGTAAAATACCATTCCCTCAAAATGATCATTAATGGTTATGTAAATAATTCAAAATGATGTTGATAGCAATTACAAAAGCAGCAAGATGGGGTTGATTGTGATAATTTCTGAACTTCAATAATCAACCAAAACATTATTTTTGTACCTAGCAATGTAACACATGTAGACATTAACGTACAAACCGCGACTTACTCGGCAGCTACTCTTGCTCCACTAGCGGAGCGGCCGAGCCTTGAAAAGTGCTCTAGTTTTCGAGTTACCCCTCCCCACCGTACAACAAAACACAACCACCTTTATTTGAAGGATAAATATATAAGATTTAAGAAAGTGATGGTTGTGGTTGAAATATTTGGTGGCAGGGATGATTTCTATGCCTAAAAATGAAATTTGGGCTGCAAGTTAAGCGAAATTATTATTTTTTTTTTTATTATTTTAAGGTAAAAATATTACAATTTTATTTTTATGGTATCCTTTTTGTTATTGATATAGGTTTTATACATTGCATAAAGGGTTCAGGTAATACTCGTTGTTGTGACATGTGATAAAAAGGATGTTTTTTTTTAGGAAAAAAGGTGATTTGGGGGCTAAAATTCTAGACCCTTTATATATTGTATAAAACAGAAATCTATAATATAAATGTCAGAGATTGATAGTATTGCATGATGATTAAAATTTGTTTTGCTAAGAAATTAAAAAATCTTGATATTCTTAAGTTTTTAGCTCAAAGACGTGTTTTTTTTTACCCAAAAAACACCCCTGCCACCAAAGTTTTTGACCACAACCATCATTTTTTTTAATTATTTATTACTATCTTTCGAATAGAAGTGGTTGCGTTTTGTTGTACCGAGGGGAGGGGTTGTCGACAATTTTGCAGTCCAAACCGCTCCACTACACAGCAAGAGTAACTGCCGAGTAAGAAACAATAATCTTATTGTAAGTTACCAGTCTAGTAAAGTTACCCCGATTTGGTGCACGTGGGCCTAAATGTAAAGACGTTGCTTCGATAACAGTTAAAGACACTATCAGTGATTCATCCGAAAGAGTCAAAATATTTGAAATTTACAGAGATGGTTTAAAAAGTGAAGTATAAGTCCGCAGAACCCTCGTAAGTTACTTTCTTCAACTGAAAAATTGACAGAAAAGAAAGCAAACTGCAGTGTTCAAAGATATCTCTCCATTCAGTTACGTGTTGTAGTAAGTGTCCGAACGGACATTAATAACTAATATATCCGATTTTGAGGTTGCTTCTGGCCCTATCATTTGCAGGATATGTTAGGGTGCCTGTACTTGTTACAGACATGCAAAAATCTGATTTTTGATGATTTTTTCGATTTGCTGATTTTTCAAATCACTGATAGTGTCTTTAATTAAACGCGGAATTTTATATACCCTGAATATTTTCTTTTAAACATGTACGTTTAGTTTTAAATGCTATCCATCTGAAAATAAATGCCATCCATTTGAAGGAAAACACCTACTGTTAAAAAATAAAAAGTCCGTTTAATGGAAAACATAAATAAATTGTAATATCGAGGGGTTGTTAAGACCCCCATTTTCAGAATCGTTGTCACCCAATGACCCCACTTTTTATTTTAATCTCACTTAAAGACCCCATATTTTTTTAATTGACCACTGTCACCCAAAGACCCCTATTTTTTGGGTGGGGGTGGGGTGGGGGATTTTGAAAATATTTCACCTAATCTGTAGAAAATGCGTGAAAATTTTTCACCCAAAGACCCCATTTAAAAAATGCAAATTTGTCACCTGGAAAACGCATATTTTGGGGCAATTTTGCTGTCTCTTACCCAAAGATCCCTATTTTTTAGACCTCTGTCGCCGAATGCCCCTGCGTTTGGAAGCGCCAGCCTTAAAGGCCTAACCGATCCATTTCATATGTGAGTAACTACCCCACCGTGCCGGTGTTTATTACCACCTGTTTACAACGTTTTTTCGGTACGTTTATAAAAGTTTATAAATCATTTTACGTAGATTTTACTGTGTACGTTACGTCATACATCGGTGGGTAAGTTTGAGGCCATGTGGATTGCAACTTTTGTAATGGAATTAGTGCATTGTTTTTCAGGGCGTTCTGTATTGGACAACCGAGTGGGCCTTTGGAACATTGCTGTAAACATTTTCAGGTGATCCATGCTAATGTTTGAAACGTTTTAAGTCACTGTTGAATATCGAAAAGTACACTTAACCCCGGCCAGAGCCATTTTTTGTAAAAGGGGGCGGTGCACTCTCATAAAAAAAAAAATGCGACTTAGAACCATTCTGTCCTCTATATGGAACCTCAAGAATGCGAGTTCTTAAATCTTAGAACCCCAAATTTTCCTAACAGATATTATAAGATATATAAAGATTGTCTCAAATTTGTCATGTTTTATGTTCTAACATTCCAGGATTCATCCCTATTACTGTAAAATACCGGAAAAATATATTGCCACACCTTCTTACGTTTCTGCAGTATGCACACAGACAAGTTTGTACAGTAATCAATCTCAAAATATGCCACTTGATTACATAATCCGAGAGGTTGCTGGGAACAATTTTTAATTTGTACCAGTTAAAGTTTGCGTAGCTAATTGAACTTAAGAAATATGCTCCATTTTGTTTAGTTTTATTACTTATCCTTAGTTATGGAATCTGCCTGAAAATAGGATATTTCCTACCTATTTTGGTGAAAAACGAATTTTCGCATTTTTTTTTTTTTTTTTTTTTTTATTATAGCCTCATGTCTATGGAAATTGACAATTTTGGCTGACATGCCGACTTTATAACGTCCCATCTGACGCCAGTTGGTCCGGTTCAAAACCGGGCTGTTTAAACAGGGTCATAAACGACTACCGTGTCCGGTGGCTTAGTGTCCGAGGGCCCCCCCTCTTTCTATTGTGTTCTCCATTGAGTGGGCGTAGGCACGTTTGGTTTCAGCACTGTACCCAAATGGCCTCGTATACAAGGTCACGGTTTATTCCGTCCATGTGCTATGGTAAGCTAGGACCACTCTCCATGGGGGCCACTCATTTCCTTTACAAACCGGTGGATAAAGCCGGGTTTAAGCCTGGTTTTTTAACCGGAGGTTTTTGGAACCGCTAAAGTGGTCAAAACTGATCAAAACCTAATGTTGTAAATAATGTTACCAAAAAGTCAGATTTCACTTTCGTTCGAATTTTTTGAACATTACACATTTTTCTAGAAACAACACATTTGAAAAAAAAATCTTGCGATCTAGGCAGGCTGTAAGTCTTAAAAGGCCTCCCTGAATGTATTAGCCATAAGTGTTCAAAAACTATACTAAACTGGCAAATCTTATTTTGTACATAAGTACAAAGAAAAGCCGATACAGAAAATAAAACGCGATATTTGAAAATGCTCCAATTATTATTCTTGCGGATGCTGTCTTTGTTAACCTACGAGAAACTTTAGCAATATCATATCCTTCCTCCATGGTTCTGCACTGATTACATTACATATACTGAAATTGTTAAGTTCGCTTGGCCATGAAAACCTAAGCCTTTAAAAATGATTTTAAGCAGTTTATATTGTTTGATATCAATTACAAATCAGCGCTTTTTATTATAATAATGCAAAACGTTTAAAATCTGTTCAGAAAAAAAAAAACGTACAAGATAACATGAGAAAACAAAATAACGAAACAATTTTTTCGCAAGTTGAAAATCTAGAAAATAACATTTTTTCTCGTCAAAATTCCTAGTTTTGAAAAGAGGTTATGAGAGTTGCTTTCTTCAGCTCGTCACACTGAATTTGCCTTAGACAAAGAAAGAAAAAATCCTAAGATTTGAAAATAGAAAATAGTTTTTAAAACGTTTTTTAAGAGTTAAGGTTTTATATAACACTCAAGTTGATAAGGTCACCTTTTTACGAACGTTAGTGGCCATTGGGAGAGGGCTCACTTGGGGTCCGTTTCCCGAACTCAGTCGAAAGCTTACTAATCATGCCTGAGTTGACAATTTTGTCCAAACACTGTTTTGCCACTCTCTGATGCATTATATTTTAGTAACTCAAAATTAAACATCTTTTGAGCAATCTGTGATTTTTTTTTTAAGAAACTGATTTCAACTGATTTTTTGGTAGTCACATTTACCCACAAAAGTGAGTTATCGTAGGGGTGGAGAATGTTTTTTCGGGATCAAAGGTCATACAGAGGGTCAAAATTGATCCAATCCTGTTAAAATATCCAAGTTAATAGTTTTAATAATCATAAGGATCCTAAAAGTCTAGTTTGTACTATCTGCGGCCGAAGTTTTTGGAGTTATCCGGCTAGAACAGCCAAAAATCATAAAAGGGCATTTCAGTTGTGCGGGGTCAATTTTAAAATTACTTCGAAATAATGTACTTTTTAAAAAAAATGGTGCCAATTATTGATGAGCTCATAGGATCTTGACCTTGTTTCCCCCGAGCTTCTGTCAACATCCATTGCATGAAATGGGGCTTGACCTTGTGTTCCCCCCTACTTCTTTGGTAAGTAGCATTTGAGACCTCAAACGATTCGTTATTTTATCCTATGAGCTCCTTCTACAATTTGCAAACCGTTTTTTTTTTTATATCCAATCGGAGTATTTTAAAAATTTGACCCCTGTAACAACTGAAAAATGACCCTTTCTCTCCCCCCCCGTCAACAGTGTTTTTTTTTTTTCGCCTCTTTTCGTCATTGCAAAATATATCAATTTTGGACAAATCTTATCACTTCTGAATGGTATGTATGGTTTTTAAAGACACTGTCTTATAAGCAAAGGGTACATACCATTTAAAGTTCGGATGTTTGAAGCAAAGTAAGTTCTATGACACAAATAGTAAAAAAATCAAGATCTACTTTCTTTTGGTGCATATTTTTTTAGAGATTTATGAATTGCAAGTTAACTCGACAATAGAAGAAGTGTCAATTTTACCCACAGCTAATTCATCTTTTTTTTTCAAAGTGGATGTGGTGGTGCAATTTGTGCAGATTGCCACCTTATTTTCCATCAAGTACAATTTTGCACTTGTTTGTATTGGAAATGGTTTGTAGTAAAGACCTCTGTAAGGGTAAGCTTAAATTTGCCAAGATGACGATTTTTTTTTTTGCATTTTGTTTTACTACTTGAGTCGGGATCCGCTTGTACAGGGTGTCTCAAGAAAGAAGTTACACCCTAACTCTAGGCGACCATAACTTTCAAAGTAATATCACATTTGAGAAATTTAAAAAGAATCTTTAAACCACAATTACTTTTTAACATTTTTATGTAAATTAAAATTAATCATAGAGTTTTTTTTTACTTTTTTTAAAAAGTGATTATGTAACACACATTCAATGGACACTTCCTTCAAGTTTGCTCACAGATATGCAATTTTGATGTTGACTACCACTGATTACTTGTGTTATCCGTTCAATGCTGTATTCCCTTTCATTCCCCCAAAAAACTGGCCTTGTTTAATATTTGTGAGTCAATGCACTCAATTTTGTTCTTTTATTCTAGTAATAAACAATTACTGTGACAATTTAACAACAATCCACAGAAAACAAGACATGATAATAACAAAATGATCATCTTTATTAGAAAACACACCTTAAAATCTGTAGAAAATGTAATATTTCGTTGACTAGGCTAGCACTGCATAGAATGAATTGAAGTTTAATAAATACTTTAACAGGTGGATAAACTGAACAATAATCATTATTCACATATTTTTTATTCAAATTATACATCTTATTCCAATAAGATGGTGGATTCTACTCATTTAAAATATAAAGGCATGATTTGAAGTTACAAATCCAAAATTCCCGCGTTTTAATTTAATCTATAACTCGTGTTATATGAACTACTGGCACGAGACAGATGGTTGGTCAACATTTGACGCCCATACAAAGGGGCGTTTGTGGTTTTCAGATGTGTCCGAAACTGGTCCTAACATTACTCTGGTCAGGCGAATTTTTTATTAAGATTCCACAGAAATCCCCTTGCAAGAAGACCAGCTTGAACATTGTTAAGAAGTACGTGAAAACGGGTACAAGTCAAAATTTGAAAAAAGTAGAGTCGCGGAAGGCGGAGAACCGCCTTAACTTTACGCATTGCAGTCATCAGACGTCTAAATCCAAGACAAGTTGCAGACGTAACAAATCTCATCACAAATCCTGCATTTGTTGGCCTGCTGGATATACAAATCTTGAATGCATTTTTTATCAAAACGGAAAATCTTACACATATGAATCAATTCTTAGCAACCTAAAAAGGCAACCTTTTAGTGGTTGAACCGTCGTAGATTTTTATAATCACAACCTATTTGAATATCAACTTTGTAATGTATGTGCAACATTATGTTTAAACCCTGTGCAAAATACTCATTCTTATTTTTGTTTTGTAAAAATAAAATGCTTTTAAAAAAAACAAACCTGAAAGAAGCATTGATTATGTCTCGCCTTTTCTGCTGTCTGAATCACTTATTACAAAACCTTGGAAGGAAGTGTCCATTGACATGTGTTACATAATTGCTTATTTCTCTTCCAAACACTCTATTGAACCGATTCGAGTGCTGTTTACAAATTAAAATATTGACAAATAATTGTGGTTTTAAGATTTTTTAAATTTCTCAACGTGATACTCCCGTTTGAAGTTTGTCACTATATTTAGGTGTAATTCCCTTCTTTTTCTGAGCGACACCCTGTATTAGTAAACAAACAGTCCGTAAATGGCATCTTAAATTTTTAGAAATGCTTTAGTGTCTGTTTTTTCAACAAAGAAGAGTAATATCAGGTGTTGGCATGACCTAACACTAGAAACTGGAAAAAATGACTGATAAGTGGCTTTAATACACATTGTCTATGAGTCAAGTTTATACTACATTGTTTGCGTCTAACGGCTGGGCCGAATTAACTCAAATAGGTTTTTGGTGATATGCTTCCATGTGAAGGATAAAGGATCATATAAAATTTGGATCATGATCATAGGTCACCCAACCTTTAATTGTGATTTATTACACATATTTTCAGTTGGAATAGCACAAGAGGTTACAGGTATATGTACTAACAACCTATCGAAATTCTCAGCAACCTGTTAAGAGTCTCCAGAGCTATTTGGGGCCAATAAAAAAAAATTTGCCTGGATTTTCCGGTAGGCCTTGAATACATTGTGAACTACACAGCTATAGGAAACTTGTTCACCATTCCACCACGGAGGTGGTGGGAATTATCAAAATCAAAAGTATGTGGCGCCGAGGACTTCCTGGTTTCAATATTTTTCAACATCAATTGTTTTGGTGTGGCGGTGGCGCTGCTGTTTGAATTATTTACCATCGTTCCGAACATTTAAGTTTACTTTTGACCTGGACAACTGTGCGCAATATGGTAGTAGGGCAATGTCATTAACACTTAGGTGCCTATTGTTTTAACTCACGTTTTGGTGCCTAGGGGGGGTGGGATCCCCCCCTAAGGAAACCACTTTCCGATTGGAATTTTCAAATGAACTCATACCACCTTTGAGGGGGCATAAGCAAGGCCAAAGGTGCAATGTAAATGAGTTCCAGTTTTATCGTCTGGAAATTAGGGGCAAATCATTTTTTTTTTTTCGAATGCGTCAAAATCGCTCAAAAAAGTAGCATGATCTTTTCCACGGCCCTGCTCCACAGCATACACTACACATTGCAATCATTTTGATTTTTATCTGCTCTCGAAGGACCGATTTAGATATATTAACACAAACATTACCATTTTGTACAATCTTGTATTTTTTTGTGGGGGTAGCGTCTTTGCCATAGTTTTGTATAGCAATGGCGCGCAGTCGCTCGGTGATGGAATCGCTTCTTTTCAGCCACATAAGGGTTAATTATTTGTTTCTGATTATGTAATTATTTTTTTTCAATCATCTCTGAACATACATAAGCAGAAAATCTTTCTTTCTGGCAACCATGGGTTTGCCTCATTTTTATTTTTAAAATCAACACTCCCGTTGGTGCCTAAGGTTGGGGGTTCCTAGGGCCCAACTAATTAATCTCATTAACGGGCGAGATATTTTAGTAATTTTTTTATGGAAAGAAGCGGCCTCGATAAGTTGCAACAACTACAAAAAATAGAGTTTCGAAAATATTTTTTTCGCTAGTGAGAAATCTCCGAAAAACAATCTTTGGTACTATGGAACCCCTCCCCCCTTAGGCCCTTAATTTTAAGCTAGTTATTAAAAGGTGGGTTAGAATCTTTACCTTCTTACCGAAGAGGAGGAAGCGGTTGCCCCCTCCCCCCTTCAGTTTTATTTCCCGCCTTGCTAAAACCTTTTGGTGGTGCCAAATTATAATCGCCAATTGGCATTTTACCCTCCTTTTCATGTAAGCCAACATCCACGGGGTAGTAGAGGAATTCGATACCAGTGGATAGCTATAGCCATGAATCCCTCTTTCCATACCAAATGAGTACCAACATGCCTAGAATTAGGTTAGAAGGCCGTCCTATATTTTGCGTCACAAAACTGTCAATTTAGTACACAGTACAGTAGAATAATAGCATAATGGAAAATCCATTATTCAGATTCCCAAAAAGGATAGGAAGATCCGTTACGCGTTTAGGGTTTTAAATGACCAGATTAGAAGCGGAATCTTTTTAGATCATGGTTTCTTCCATCGATTGATTTCCGCATAATTATTGCAGAAAAATCGGCATCCGGCCAATGTAACACTGGGGAATGCAACACTGATAACATAAGCGTGACGCACAGATTTTGTAGGTGCGTGTGCTTGTGCAGAAGGACAAGGTTAAAGAAGTAGTGGCCCCCTCTCCTACCTGTCGGCTGTGCGCAACAACAAGGATGGCGCGGAGGTGTGAGAGAAATCGTTACCTGCTGGCCTATTCAATACACGCCGATTCCCTATTGGTTTTATTATTCCAGCTCTGTGGCAGAATATGACATGTAAACCTCACTTTGGCATACTTTGGTGGACTTTGTATTAGTATACCGTCACATGCACATGGAGTCCATAAGGTTTGACATAATTTACATTTCAACTGTACCCCAAAAATTTATTTCCATTTTCAGGGAGATTTTTGCTAAATAACTTAATCGCATTACTACTTTTAACACAAAACGTTAAAAATAGTCAAAAAAAAAGTTCGTTGTTTTGGGCATAAACCCATTAAATGTAAGTTGATAACGTTTCCTGTTGGAGATTATTAAAAGGTGACTAGGTCCGATTTCATTATTTATCATTCATTAGTGGCTGTCGTTTCATTATCTAATTTACATTATACACTACTACGCTATTACATAAACAAAAGTTTAAAAGGCAAGTGTACCCATAAAATAGACGGGGATTTCTATTCATTTGTTGGCCTTAGGTGGGCGCACTCCAATGCCTCTTACTAATCTCGTTTCATAATGCTAATTTTGACCTTCACGCGTGTATGGTCCTATTCGTGTTTATATACCATGGAACCATGCCCACCCTGGTATTAATTACCGTGGGCATTATAGAGGGCTCCAAGCAATTTCTCTCGGGCGTAAACGGCCTTAAAAAAAGGTATCTGAGGTTATTCATCAAAAGTTTTAAAAGTCAGTTTAAAAGCGTCACTGGCACTTTAATGAAGTTTCTTCAATTTGCTCGCCAAGATAGTCCGGCCATTGGAGAATAGAGATATCATTTTATACATAAAATAACATACCCATAGTGCGCAAGGGGGGGGTCCATAACCGCAACATTTGATTTTTTTTTGCCGATTTCTCTTTTACGCAATCAAAATTTTTTTCAAGGATTTTTTTTGCTAATTGTCTGATTTATGAATAACGCTTCTCTTCTTGATACAAAAAAAAAAAAATAAATCCGCACACGGCTTTAATAGATTAATTTGGTTTGGTCCCTAGGAACAACCCCCCCCCCCCCCCATCCCAACCCCCTTGGCACTAACGGAAGTTAAGAAACAAGCTAGTTTACTAATTAAAAAGTAAATAATTTTTTTAATTTTTGGGATTTATTTGCTTAGACATACACCTAGGAGGCAATTAATTATAATTAAAACACTTAATATAATAACATTTTATATGCTGATAGCGTCACTTTATAATTTTGTCATGACCTCGTGCGTTTAATGCCGACTCGAGATTTCCTCGGATGGCGCCTCCCTCAAATTCCAAAAAAATCGTGTTTTTTGCATGTACATAAAGCCTTTTCCCATATACTAATCACTCACTGTGTGAAATTGCTAAGCTTACCATCGAATTCCTTCATTATAAAATCACAATTTTGTTTTACAAACTTCCGGATCCGGAAATTTTATTATACACAGTATCCTGGGACGTAATACTACACATAAAATGTTTACACTGCATCAAAAACTAAAAATCTGAATCATCTCAAATTTCGGCATTGTGCATTTTAGATTACGTAACTTTAGTTCTAGTTTACTATTTTCATTATTACAACAAAAAAATAATATTTTGAAATCCCTGCGTCAGACTTTAACTGTTAAGTCTATGGGAAAGACCAATTGTGAATTGAAGTTTCTGAGAAAAATACCAGACTATAAAGTTTGGCTATTTTTGCAAATAATTAGTGTTTATTGGTTAATTTGATAGATATGATGTATTTTGGTTCAAAACCTATTGGAGTTGCTGAGGATGGAATTGTGCGAACCACTTTTTTTTTCGTATGGGCAATTTCAATTGGCCATAGGTCATAGGTCAAAATTCAAGATTTTTATTTTTATTGTGGGTATGTGGTTCTTAGGTTGACCACCCATTTACTTGTGGTTATGTCATGATCAAATTCCCCATGAAAGTGGTTAGGCTATCTGGGTTGGGCCCTAGCCCCCCCCCCCCACCCCCCTTTGGCACTAACGGAAGTTTTTTTAGGCTTGGGCACTTAAGTGTTAATAAAGGCTAAATACTTACATTGTCTTCATTGAATAAGGAAAAACGCTTAGAACTGCAAAGCGGCCTTTTCTGCTAATTTTTTCCAGTTGCAAAAATATTAACTTAATATGAGACTTCACATACTTATGCCCTGATTGGCGATATCCTTCACCTTTAAGCTATTGCTGCAAATTTAAAGTCCATGGACCATGGCTTTAAACTACTTATAATACCACCACCAAAAAATGGTTTCATTCATATTATGTAATTGGTATCAATGTATATCTGCATGAAGCAGTATTGAGAAAACCGTATAATTTGAATAAAAATTGGGGCATAATATCATGTGTTTTGGGGGGGGGGGGACAACTTTCAAAGTAAATTCCAAATGAAAGTGATTATCGCGCTGGCATCAATGACCCGAAAGTGACGCCCAAGTAACAAATACGCGATACGCGATACGCCGTCCTGATCGTGCATCGTGAAGCGGACGTTGGGCGCCGTGCGCACGTTTTCTTTGCATACGTACACAGTTTGACATTCTCGTGATAGCGTCGTACGGTGTCTCATATGGCATAAATTTATATTGATTTGATGCTTTAAATTACGATATATAGTGCTGTATTGTCGACGGGAACTGCACCACCAGCGGTGAGCCGAACCGACATCTGAGAATCAGAACAGAATAGCTTAATTTCAAGTTCCCAGAGAAGAAATCCGACAAGGAGAGATATCTGGTGTGTGCGGTGCGGTTAGCGCACGTGTGAGCTTTGTTTACATACTTGTTTACTACTGACTTCATTAAACGGGGTCAAATCGAACTCCAGCATCTTGATACGGGCGTTCGCGAAACAGGATAAGGCCTGCGCAAGTTTGGGTATATTTATCCCTTGAAATTAACACTTTCTCGATGTACACTTTTAAAAATCTGTGTTGCGATATGTTCAGGATACTGTTGAGGTCCGAAAATGTAAGAAATTAGGAATGTGCTACTCAGCATGTCCATGGACGCTTTAAAATATTAGACTCTCTATCGGGTGATTTATCTTTAATCTAATATCCCCGGTCTAAATTCCTGAATAATCTAGACAAAAATTCAGATGTCCTCCTGCCTGATGGACTAAAACTAATTGGCATTTGGCACACTTTGGTAAGCTCAACCCGGGTTACGCAATTCATCTATAGATACATATCTTTAAAATAGTCAGCATGTTAGCCTACTACTCCTCTAACTAATGTTAACCAGGTCTATATGTGGCTGTTAAATTAGGCTTTTCAAGATTGATACGCGGCTGGCAGAGCCAATTCTGCTGATTCCGGCCGATGTGTGAAACGCAGACAGCGCTTTACTCAATTAGGTTCAGGGGATTTTCAGATTCAGCGATGTAGTCCACTTCACTAAATTAGAAATCAAACGCACCGGCCATTGCGCGAACTAGGTTCAATGTCCAGGTCAGCAATGTTTACAAATAGACATTGGGCGTATGCGGAAGGATGTGAATTGCACGTAGCACTCCCGGTCATTTTTAATTATTATTATTTTGCGAAAGTTATTTTGCACAAGTTCAAACGTAGTAAGTGTAACGTATGTCGTGCGGAATATAGAAACGAGCTACTAGCTGACGAGCTTATGAATCTGGTCAGGCTGGTGGAAATCTCGTATAGTCGCATGTGGTTGAGGCGCAGCATGTCGAATTCGACAGTTCTATTAAACTACCTAGTAGTAGTAACTTCTACCGTGATTAACATTTCAATTTGGACGGTACTACATCACGAGGCAAATAGAAACGAACTGAAACGTCATGCGATTAAATGAATGCTGTGTGATTTGCGCGTATATTTAGGGTTTGCATCATTGTGAACTATATATGACTTACCGTGCAATCCTCCTATACTTAGAACTAAATGCAATGAGAAGATTTTGAGGCAACCCAATATTGTGTCAATAGTATTTCATCGTATACAGGTTAGACACTCAATAGAGTCTTACCTTGTATTTGGCTCCAGTAGATGTCTTAAGAGAATATTCAAGGTGATTTGATTAATTTTGTATAGATTTGCTCATATAGGCGCGTACAAAATTAGACATTCAACTTCACAATTTGGTACCAAAGAATATCTCTCAGATCGGGATATTTTGATGGAAAGCTTACATCAGGGCAAAAATCAGTACTTTCTAATGTGTTTAGGGACATCCTGATATGTGAAATCTCTCTCGTTGGGCACCTTTCATGAAAATCTGTCAATGCTCTGTATGGCAGCTATACTAAGCTATACTACGTGATATGCCCTGTATTACCGAAATAAGGCTTCAGGCGCGGCTTTAATGGCACATTAGTAATACTTGATGGCACATTGAACCTGAAAGCTGCCACGGGAATCTGCGCGTCCTTGATAGATTTGTTGGCTCACATTGTATCAATCAAATCAAATGCCTTTAATGACAACCACTCAACGTGGGTATTTAACATACAAAAAGTAAAGTACACACACACATGCAAGCATTAACAAGTCAAGTTTTAAACAAATTATGCAAGCTTAACAACTATCAAAGCTTAAGTTTCTCTATCCCAGCTTCTATATAATATTAATCAGGCTACTTTCTCAGGTTGTATCATTGACTTGATTCCTCGCGTGCATTGATTGAGTTTCTGGATCAGTCATAGATTCTGTGCATTGAATCGTTATTATAGGGCCTACCCTTATTCTGTGCTAGAAGATGTCCTTCTGCTAGAATCATACACTTTTAAACGCTTAACTTTAAATACATAACAGAAACATGCAAATTTAAACAATTTGAGAAATCAAATCTTACAGTGAAAACATGATTATTAGACATGTTGTATAAGACTAGATGTTCTTAAAGGTGTGCAAAATAATAACCTTTTTATTATATTGCATTGACTGTCGTTTAACGTAGTTCATAAATTATAAGAGTGATTCAACCGCTCGTACCCTGATATCTGGGGGCATCATAATATTTTGAGGGGGGCAAGGCATAATTAATATTAAAATTTGTTAGTATATAGGCCTATGCAGGGCCGTACGGCATGATTTATTTTGGGTGCGGGACTTTGAAAAGTGGACTTTCTTTGAAAAGTGGACCTTTCTTTTTTGGTAAAGTGGACCTATCACCGCCCTAAAATGGTCTCTTTAATGGACTTTTTGCACATGCTTATCAAAAAGCTGACTTTCGTGTTCAAATTTCTTAAATTTTGGAACGGCTTTTATCAAAATTCCAGCAAAAATTGACCCTTTTGTCCCCCAACCCACCCCATTTCTGGCTTGGCTATGTTGTTTCACTGTGAAAATGGCACATGGCAGCTGTCACATGCAGTATAGATATACGGCTATGTTATTGCAGAAAATCATCTATATTCCACACGATGGGGTGGGGGTATCACTCTACAAGAAGGGGGGCAGCTCCATCATGCTCTGCTCCTCTGGTTGAGCACCACTCACTGGTCACTGGTATACACATTTTAAATTTAGAGTCCCAATAGTATACGCCCTGAATACGCCCGGGGAGGAGCAGAGTTCCATATTATGTACCCCTTTGAAGCTCTAACATAATAACATTCTTGTTTATTATTTATAAGCCTGAGGGTTAGGGTATTTGTTAGTGTAAGAGGCGCATAAAATAATCAATACATTTGTTTCCTGTAGAATTTCAAATCGAAGGGGCACGATGGAGAATTTGTAGAGAATACAATTCTCTTAAATTTGCACTTGAATTGGCATTCGGTGTAAAATTGTTTTCCCTAGCTAAAAGGATTGAAATGAGGAATATTTGGCCTCATCTGCTAGTTTTTCAGCGTATCCAACAAATACGTCACAGGTCAATACATTAAATAGCTGCCAATAGCTGTTGACTTTGATCGCCATTTTGGTTAAAAAAAAAACAACACCTAAGACAGTCAAAAAACTATTCCTATATGTTTCATTGTTAGCTGACCACCTAATTTGCCCCACGTTTTACTAAATGGGTATTCAACTTTTAACTTTTTGATCCCTGTACACAAACCAAATGGACTTTTTCCATTTCCACGCAATTTTACAAACACTTTTGACCTACCGCATAATTCACAGAAGCTATAAGCCACTCAGGTATATAAAGCTATATATTTTTTTGATTCCTTGTAATGCATACAAACATCATGGTGTGCTGTTTGACGAAGCAGCCGGGTCATTTTTGTAAATTTTGCCCCCTGTGTATACTTGAAAGGGATGTGGAACGGCGCTCCATATCCATTTTTTGTTTGATTATCAGTGCAATAAGACATGTACTTGTGTAACTTCAAATTCACATTTTATCACTCTTTCACCCGCTGAAGCAAAGCTGGGAAGGGACTATAAAATGGGCTGCCGATCGTATGTCCTTGTGTCCGTATGTCTGTGAGAAAATGTTAACCAGGCCTGGCCTGGAATTCCGGTGAGAAAATGTTAACCCCAGGTGGCAACATTGACCCATATCTTTTGTTCTAAGATGAGCTAGAGTAGCCAACTTGGGGTATCTTGTAGGGAGCGAGGGGTGGTCCTACTACCGGGGCATGTAATTTATTCCCCCAAGGTCTGTTATGGGGTAAGGGAAAAGAGATTAATATTGCATGAGAAAGGTCAATATTTTTGGCCATATCTGTTCTAAATGATTTAGAGTAGCAAACTTGGGTATATTGTTAGAAGAGGCAGCACCCCCAGGGGGTCTGTCAGGGGGTAGGAAAATATAAAAATAGTCAATATTGCGAGCAAAAATGGTGCAACATTTTGTCCGTATCTTCTATTTCTATATGAGCTCGACACTTGGGTATACTATGTAGAAGGGGCTAGTATCCCGCTATTAAACTATATGTAATTCATTCCGTGGCCCGGGTTCTCTCTTTGGGTCGGACCTGACGAGGGGAATTGGATTCCAGAGAAAAATGTAAGGCCCTGGAACATTTGGGCGTCTTTTGTTCTATGATGAGGTCTACAGTATTCAGACTTGGGGTATCTTTAGGAGGGAAGGCCTTCTACTTACCATGTATTCATTGCCGCCTCAGTGTCGCCCCCCTGGATCTGTCGGGGGGGGGGGGTGTCAAAACGTCAACATTTCACAAACAAGGTAACAGTGGACTATCATGGTGGGTGCAGACATTTTACCCTTTTAGATGTTGTTAGAGTTATTTTTGGTGAGTTATGGATGAGTTCATCGATGAGTTGTTTTTAGAGTTGTTTTGGCAAGTTAAGAATGGAGTTCTTCGACAAGTTATTTTTGGTGAGTTATGGATTCAGTTCATTGACGATCTGTTTTTGTGAGTTATGGATAATTTAGGCAAATGGTTGAAAACTTATTTTGGTGAGTGGAAGGACATTGCATGGTTTATCTATGGTAGTGTGGTCTAGTGGTCCTGGGTTTAAGGGAGTGTTGGCCAAATTAAGGGGTGTGGTCTGGTGCAGTTGAAGTTTTCACTTCTTAGTGATCGCGACATTCGGCGGGGACATATTTACGGCATCGCGTTAATACGAGTTCACCTTGTTCCAGATTTGCACACTCACATGGGTCCTGTATACTATAGTCCCCACCAATTTTGTGACGTTTCCCTACCAAAAAAGTTTGAGACGTTTTATACATGGGCTTAATTAAGCTTAAGCATATACCTGCTGGTTCAACTCTTTTGAAGAAATTCTAAGGAAAAATAGAAAATGCTAGAAGTATGAAATATATATTTTAAGTTAAACGTGTTTTCCTTTTTAACGTACTATTTGTTTTGCTTATATATTCGCAGAAAAAGCCTACTCAAGGACGAGAGACAGAGAGCAGTTAAGAGGGATGATGGGTGTACTTGCTGCCAAGAAATGCTCTCATCTAAATATTTGGATAAGATTCCATTGCAGCATTTTACTGGATAGTATGTGTGCAACATTTGGGGGAATGTAATTGGAACAGTCAGCGATAAACAATATGGACTGTTCAGAAATGCCGAACATAACATGCAACACAAGTGCCACTGTACAAAAATCAATGTAGGGCATTGTTAAACATAAATAAGATCACACACACAAATACACACACACAAATACACACACACGTACACACAAACTGTCAGTCAGACATTTATGCTCCATGTTGTCTCGAAGGTCAATTGATTTACCAATCTTTCTCAAAATTACACCACAAGGTGGATAGTTTTACGGTGCAATTTTATGATTACTCTGAAATATTATTTTGAAAATTAAATCTGAAATCGAATATGCAATCGGTGTTTTTTTTTAATATATTTTAACCTGATACAAAAGGAGTAGGAAATATTGATATTTCTCAAATAGAATACATGACAAACAAGTACACGATGGCTTTTCACTTTGCCAAAAAAGCTCGCCAGATTCCGCGGATTTATGACTTGGATAACAGCACTTTCTCTAAACATTACCGAAACATAAAACCGGTTGTTTTGCCAGATATCATATCCAATTGGACCCCGGTCACCAAATGGACTCCGGAATACTTGACTCAGGTTCTGCAGCGCACTTACGAAGACAAGCTCCAGGTGCTGGTATCTAAAGATAATCGACTTTTTATCAACCATCCCGATGTGGCCGAACTAGTGTCGATGACATCGGAAGAATTTGCATCTCATCTGTTCCGAAATGATCAGCGCTTCGCTGATCCTGAAAGCGATAGAACAAGGTACTATCTAAGGACATTTTCAATGCCAGATGTTCTCTTTCGCGACATTGATACCAAAGATCAATCCGATTCACTACTACGTGTGATAATACCTGAAGAATCTGTTGATGAAGCAGTTGATCTTAGTGATGTCGATGATTTAGAATGCGTATGTGATTCTGCTGCGAATGGTGAACGTACGGGTGATATTTGTGATTGTGATAAATGCAAAAGTGGCGTGATTCCAAAGGATGTGAACATGAATAAGGTTGAAAAGGACCCGCAAGCTTCATCGGTCTGGGAAGAATTTCTCTCTCCCGCAAGTTGCAGTGATGATAGTGATGACACAGAGCCTTTGAGAGATACACTCAAAGATAAAACACTCAAAGATCTTGAGGAATCAAAAACATCTTCAGTGAACCAAGACACTTCAGGTGTTCTTTCGTCAGCTCAAGAAGCTCACTCGCGTATTTTCAACTGTCAAACGATGCAACTCTGGATCGGCACGCGAGGTAACGTCACTCCTTTACATTACGATCGCAATCACGGTCTTCTAGCTCAGATATCTGGGCGCAAGGAACTCGTCCTCTTTCGCACAAAGACACGCCTTTTCTGTACCCGCATCATAGCTATTGAACGCGCCTCATACAGCGTGTCAATTGAAGACGCTGGGGTGTGTGACAGCAGCTACGCGGATGTTTTTACTAAGGTGCAGGAGGCGCAAACCTTTTCCTGTATTTTGCAACCAGGGGATCTTCTTTGATACACCAGCCCTTTTGTGTGGCATGACGTAACTTCAATTGGATGTGATGTGAGCTGTGTGTCTGTCACCTTACCATGGGACGTTGAGAATTACGAAGAAGTCCCACCTTGTTTTAGTTACGTTAAAAGTGGTAATAGACTATTCCTGTAATTACCATATCATGTTTTGAGTGTACAAGTGTGTGAAAATATCGGATCAAAAACATTGTTATGATTAAAATTGTGTGAGTTACGCCCAAATATTAGGCTATACCTAATTGATCTCGCTATGGTTTTTAAATATTGGGCTCGATTGCGTCTCGTCCCATATTGTTGCAACCATAGCTTTTGACAAATTAATTTGGGCTTAATCGATCCAATTTGTTTATATCAGTCGGTCGTAAAATGATGCTTATACTTCATATTGGATAATTGCAAAGTCAGAGTCAAGTTGGTACCGGAAAACGGGTTATCGCTGGTATTACTAAAATAAAAAAGTTTCAAAACGAAATGACTTCTGAGCAAGCTGTTTATGGTAGTACCTTACGTAAGCTTGTTTTTAACAAGTAAAATGTGGTTGGTTAGAAGTTTTCAGTGGTTATATGCATTAGAATGGCAAAATTCGACAAGGCGGTAGTTGAGTGATGTCACCACTCCCAGGTCATATTCTGTGTGGAGTCGTAAAGAATAGCGATTTTACTCAGTCTAAGAAAGAGTGTGATTCAGCATATTTCATTTGGACAGTTACAACGGACGGTCTCTTTTTAGTATAGACTTGACCCTAAACAACTAGTCCACAAATAAAGTCTGATAGGAAATTTAAAGCACAATCATTTCATTTTAGCCGATTGGCTAATCTTACACTCTAAATTAAAAGGTTTTAAAATAATCACTAAAAGATTGTGGATTAGGGACCAATCTAATCAATCTTAAAATGGATTGGCCTATAAATCTTTTTGGATTTATTTGGAATACCCGTAATTTAGATGGTGTACGATTGAGTCAGAGGGTGTTTTTGAACAAATCCCATAATGCTTTCAATTAGCCCACTACAGTTATGGTATAAACAAAAAACTTAGGGATAATAAAGTGTTCAAAAAGTTAAGACCACAAGATATTTCATTTGATTCTTGCTAAAAAAAATCCGCCAAAGTACTCAAGCTTTGAGGGCTATTGAGCATAAAGTCAGGAATTTTATAATGGTGGTACAGGAATGGGGATTTTAGTTGGATCCACATGATCTTTTTGGTGTGAAATTTCCCAAAACTGGTGCATTGTGGGATTGACGCAATACACCCTCTGGGATTACAATTCACACAGGTGGAAGACGTCCCTTAAATAAATTCATAAAGCGTTTAAAATCAGTTTTTTTAATACTAAAAGAGTATTTACAACTCTAGATGTTTTGTAAAATTTTATGCATCAAACTTACCACTTTTATATATGTATTACTTTTTATAGAATAATATCACCTGTCAAATAAGAATCATTATTTTATTTTAATTCTTTAACTAGAAATGTATATTCAACCATTTCCATTTGATGATTTTAAGAGACACTTGCACTTTACAATAGTGCGTCCCCCCCCGCCCCCCCCCCCCCACCCCCCCCCCCCCCGCCCCCCACCCCCCCCCACCCTCAAGAATTTTGTCACAATCATATTTTTGCAAATGGTGTCAGGCTTTTATATGGACAGAAAAGCGGGCCACCGCGGCAAGCATAGCCACCTGAATGCATCTGTGCCTTATTGGGGTAAGACGCGAACGGGGATGTATAGATTGGGTAGGGACGGTCGCCGGCGAACTGTTAAATTCAGCAGACGACGAAAGTGGTGCGTGGGGTTAAAACACAAGAACGAGCTCTCGCCGTATGCAATGTTTTGGCCCCCCGCTATGCACACGTTTGAATTGGCCGATATAACCTTTGTTGGTTGGTTGAATATGCATGGTGATTTACGATGCAAAATATTCATGTCAATCCCATTTGTTGATTAAATTTATGGAAGAAACTAAATAAAAGTTGGCCTACAATTACCTGGATGTCTTTATCCCATTCAATGTCCCCTATCTGTTTTGGGTAAGTTTTTTTATGTGTACAATATATCCTGTTCTTCCAATGGCCCTAGACTATCATTTTGGAGAGTAAATTGAGAGAAATGTTCATATTTTTGGTGAAAAGTGCCAGTGCCGCTTTAAAACACTAAAGAGTAGCGCCGAGTAGATAAAAAAAACACATTTCCGACATGGACTTCATTGGTCCTTAAGTCACATTTTTTTGTGATTTGCCTCGTTAAAAATTGGATATTGTAACCATATATATTCCTGAGAATGTCCTAGGGCCTCAAATTGGAAAATGATCTGGAAAGATTAAAGAACTAGGCGGTGTGAGGCTGTAGCCAAGGATAGTTGGATCAAATTTAGACCTAGCAATAGGCTTAACACATAAAAAAAAACGTTAACAGGTTCGATTGTTTTATACGTTATCAAACAATATTTTGAAGATCAATTCTGCTATGAATATTGACAAAGGAGTTGTAAATGTGGCCATGGTGACACTGTGAACGGTGCACACCAATGAGCCCAAATCGTTTGCAGTTTGTATTGCCTGTATCTCTTTCGATTTCATTTGTGTGCGCGCTATAATTTAATATGGGCTTGGTCCGTCATACTCTTCTCCGTGTTTTGGGAATAAAAATTTGTCTTGATAACCTGTACACAATTCGGAAATTTTCGTCACAATTTCTGGTTTGCGTGCAAACCAATGACTTCATCTAAATTTGGAATTTCTTAGCCGCCAACTTCCGACCTGTAAAATAAAAACGAATGTTTGGCACCCTCTATGGGCTGTAGGAAATGCACTCAGGGAGGTAGGACACGATCTGCTCGATTTGGGATCGAATGGAGATTGTCTATCTTCGAGCCAGCACTGCTAGGCTATAAGGCCAAATTGAAAAGGATGCTCGGTTATAAGGACCAAGGTGGCGCACCCATGGGATTCTTCCCCCATAATTCTTCCGAAATAATTTTCCTAAAATTATAGAAATCAGTTCTACGTGTGTTCTCACGTCTAGTATGTGTACATTTTCTAGAAAATGAATTAAATGTCATCTAAATTTCTGCCTTGAATATCAGTGACTAACGGATGTACATCATGATTCATTGACTACAGCAAATAACGGGGCTATCGATACGTAAATCCACTCGGTATGCATATGCCCAAACACTTCAGATTCCTTTTTCATCTGGAACTATAGAGCCATTGTAATATCCTTGCAGCTGAAAACATTTTATACCACCACCACGATTTAGATTAAGCTGGTGGGTGGGTGTGTGAAGCAAAGGGTTGGTTTTGTTTATGTGTTTGTCTGTTTTTTTTGGTGGCAAAATTGCATTATATCTGAAACTAAGACATACATCATTTAAGTTACCATGTAGCTCCCACCCGGGATGGTGGTGGGGGGGGGGGGGGGAGGAGGCACTCCCCTCTTCGAGGTGACGCACATGTAAGGCTGTTACGACCCCCATTTTCAGCGATTATCGCTGTAACCTAAAGACTCCATATATTTTGAAAATGTTCACTCACAAACCCAAATTTTCTAAATAGACCCCATTTGTGGGAAAATTTCGTTAATTTGTCACCTGAAAACCCCTTATTTTGGGGGCATTTTTGCTGTCTCTCACCCAAAGACCCCTATGTTTTTGAGTCCTCTGTCACAGAATGCCCCTGGGTTTCGAAGCGCCAGCCTATATCTATTCATTCACAGAAAGGAAAATGAACATATTTCATCATCAGTATCGGAACATCCTCATCTGTTGTTAGGTTATGTATGAGTAAAATATAGATTATAACCTTTAATTGGAAAGGGTTGTTAATGATTGTTAAAGATGATATTGAAGATTAAAAATTTTAAAGCGCCGTTGTTTTTGAAAACGAGTGAACTGATGATGTAGTTATGTTAATTTGTTGGTATATATTTTGTTGACAGATATGTTAGTGCATAACATGATCTCTTTCAATGACCTTTCTCCCCGGCTATTTTGCTTTATATACCATGGATGAATTAAATCGACACTTGCACATTTGCAAAAAGTTCGCCCTCTAGATTTTCAAAAATTGATATTTTTGCTTGTATAAAAGCTTTTATACAGCCCTCAGCTGAAATTATAATAGGACCAAATCAGCGCGCTTAGAGGTAAACAGAACGATTAGGGCCGATTCTCAAACGATGTTAAATGTAAACTGTAGTTAGGCCAAATTGTTAGTTAAACGCACAGTTTAAAACCCGCAGGTTAAATATTTTAAGAAGTTGTGTTAGTAACTCGTAAATTTCATCCACCGAACTGTGACTATCTTCGCCTATAATATTACGTGCGAGTGAACAATATTTGTCAGGAAATGATTTCCGTATTGATGAGCAGGAAGTCAGCGGGTAAATTTCAAGAACGTCGCGTTATGCAAGGAGCTGTAGAAATTGTCAGCGATGGAAAAAAAAAAACATCAGGCCGGCTTTGTCGAATACTCACGGCGCACTCACGGCGCGTCAAGTAAGTCATCAGTAGGGAGAATTGTCATTCAAGTGTTGCAAGACTATGTATAGCAAAAAGTGTTCGCGGATTTTATCGATATTCTCCTAGTCCCTATATTGCGATATCTCTACATTTCGCACCAAAAAAGTCATGCTTGGGATATGTAGGGAGAATTTTATGACTTATTCAAACGGATTTGCTACTCAGAAGATAGTCGCCTCTTCAATGCACACGCTAACACACCCTGAGACCATTAAAGCCGAGCTAAAAATTGCCAAACATAAAAATTATTAAACTTCAATCGATAGCAATTGACTGTGGCCTATCATATTCCAGATCGTGTAGGAAAGTCCATGATAAAACAATCAGAGAAAAATTGTTTTTTAACCTGTGTTTCCAGGGAAGATTATTTACGGTGTAAATCTCCATTTAAGAATTTAAGGATCCCTGGTTAACCTAAGCGGCTGTATTCCCATTTTCTGCTAAGTTGGCCAATATGAAGCTATGTAAAAAACTCTTAGTTGGTGCTGCATGGCAGCTACGTACGGTATCACTGGGGAAAAATTGGTAGTGCTGTGATATTAGAGGGAATCAATATATGATAGAATAAGTAGCATTTTGTTATACAGATCATACATATTCATACTTTTAATAACGCACGGCCTACCATTCCCAACCCTCTCACCATCCTCCCGAGGCCCCCATCCACATTTCTGACCCGACACTTCGCCCTTTCTTTCCCACCAATCCTAGCGATACTATCTATCCCAAACTGCCCTATCTATTACTATCTGTCCAAAACCGCACCCATCGCCGAGCCCCCATCCACTTCCACCCTACTTCACCTTCTTTCCCAAACCATCATATATGATCCCTAGCCTCCTCATATATGCATCTTTCCAAACCCTCCCATTACAGACCTCAATCCACCATTCCACCCTACATAGCCTTTCTTTCCAACCATCCTATCCATCCTAATATACGATAGCCCATATCTATAATTTTATTTCCCACACTCCCCGTTCCTACCAGAGCCCTCTCCACCCTTCTTTCCCTACTTCGCCCTTCTTTCCCAACCATCCTATCTATCCTTAACCTCCCTCTATACTATCTTTCCCAACATGCCCATCATCCGAGCCCCATCATTCCATGCACCATTACTACCCAACTTCGCCTTCTTTCCACAATCTATCCTCCTATCTATCCCTATCCTCTATCTAATCTTCCCAACCCGACCCTCCTCCAAGCCCCCATCAACCATCCTCCCTACGGTACGAAGGGCGATTTACGAGTATCGGATGGACCCTGGATTGGAGCTCGGCTAATGGTATATCTGTTCACGAATATTTAAATCTAATGACCGTTATGGAAATTAGCTTTGTTTGCAGCGGGGTTGACCCACGAACCTCGACGGATTTTGAAGCAAATGAGGGCTCGGGAGAGGGTTAGGGATAGCCTAAATGGATGGTTGGGGGTGGGAAGAAACGGCTAAGTGGTGGTAGGAATGGTGGATGGAGGCTAGTGGAGGATGGCGGTGTAGGGAAGATAAAATAGGAGGTTAGGGATATATAAATATGACGGATATGAGGTGGGAAAGGAAGGCGAAGTAAGGGAGGAATGGCGATGAGAGCCGGGGAGGATGGGGGAGAGTTGGGAAAGCTAGTATAGATAGGAGGTAGGATAGGATGGGTTGGGAAAGAAAGTCGACGTGGGTAGGAATGTGGATGGGGGCTCGGGAGGATTGAGAAAGATTATTTCGCGGCACAAAACTTGCAGCTCGATCCTAAAATCCATAGGGCGCCCACCCCTGAATATCCTTCCACGATTGGAGTAACAGAGGCGGATTTAGAGCGGGGCGCACCCCGGCGCGGCCCCCCTATTTTTTGCACACCAAAGTGGCGCGGAGCCTTGTAGATGTAGAAAAAAAGGCATTTGCCGCACATGGCGCCGGGCGCCCTGAAAAATGACCTTTTGTGGCGCCCTTGCCGACACCAATTGTTTAATTTCTGTTTGAAATCTGAAGAGCAGGGGGCTACTTTCTTTGTTTGTGTTCTTTTGTGCTCTGGAGCTTGTTTGAAAATAAAATGTAACAACTATAGGCGTTGCCACTCCCACCCCCCCCACCACCCCCCCCGCTCTCAGAATTTAGGACCGAGTGAAAAAAAAAATGGGTCTACCCGCCGAGCGAAGCTGATGGCGGAAAATTTTAAAAGCGATAGTGACGGGCGCCCCCCCCCCCCCTATTGAGAATTCCTGGATCCGCACCTGTCTTCTGAGTATGTCGATTGCATCCGGGGATTGCATCCCATGCATGCCATTGAATCCGGGTGAAAGCAGATATAGTCCGGGGGAGCCATAGTCCGGGGCTCCATAGACGATAAGGAATAAAGCGTGAAACAATGTTGCGTAAAGAGCAAAACTGAATCGATTGACCATTGTGCACCATTGTGCCGGACTATGAGTTACGCCGGACAAGGTTATTTTAACACCAGTATTACCCTGGCCAGCGGCCTCGAATTCAATAGACCTCGTTATACCGAATCCAGGGCGCCGGAGCTGAGTTTGCATTGATTTGTGTATAATCCTCATGTTTCGTACAACACAGGGATATAATTAATGAATTACTTGACGCGCCGTGAGTATTCGACACAAGCTCACCAGGCCTATTCAAAACGTTGTATGTCGCTGTGCTGCACATTGCACCAGATGGAAATCAATGAGGATCGGAAAATAAAGGATTAGAGACAATAAAGGAGGACAACCTGGTCTAAACCCGAGTATCCACACTTAGCTGAATAGTGAAAATATCTGGCATTTTGATGAACGCGTGAAGTTAAACACACCCTTAACACAGGCTGACCAAGTCTAAGTTTAACAACGCTTTAGACATGTTTAACGATGTTCGGGCTAAAATTTAACAAACGTTTAGGTAACCATGCTTTGAGACTTGCGTTTATTTTAGCGGAGCGTTTTTTTTTTAATTTAACCCAGTGATTAGCGTTAAACAGTGTTGATATTTAAAGCGGACCGGCACCTTTATACACAATTATGAAATTCTTCCATTCGCTCTCAAATGATAGTCTAGGACTTTTGGAAGAATAGAGATACATGAAGCCGGGCATTGTACACATAAAAAATAAATACTCAAAACCAGATAGGGACATTAACAAGGGTTAACGAATTCAATTAATTTGAGGGCTAAAACTTTTAAGTTTGCGAACTTTAATCAACAAATGTGTATATTACATGAATATATAGACTCGTACTCATTGATATTAAAACACAAAGCACATGAGCACTATGATGAGATTGCGATTTATTCGTATTGAAATACGTGTACACAATTTGGCACTCGACGACCCTCCTAGCGTGTGTTTTCTTGTGTTACCGCCATTTCCGAGTCGTCTGCCGACACGTAAAGAGACACGGACATATTTGAAAAATAGTGCGCCCTCAAGATTGTTCAAAATTGATATAAAGTTTCCATTGTGTAAAGCTTTATATACCTTAGCCCTCAACTGAAATGAATAAGACTAAATCCGCGTCAGTATGGGTAAACAGAACGATTTCTAATTAGCCCTGAAACATTTAAGCTACAAAATCCCTTGGATATCCCTATTTGTTTGAGGCATGTTATGAGTTTATGTGTTTAAAATGTCTTATTCTTCCAATGGCATTATACTATCATTTGCGACAAAAATTGATGAACATCTGATATTTTATGAAAACGGTGCCAGTGCCGCCTTAACTTTACATGCGGGGTTAGGGTCAAGGTAATCAAATCTAGATGATTGTTCAGGGGGAAGGTGAGAGTAACTATAAAATGGAGTTACACTTTTCTAAAGAAAACACATCTATTTTTTGAAGGTGAACACGGTATCGGGGGGGGAGTTTTGAGTGGGGCTTTCCCACAGCAGTTGGTCATTTGCAACTGAGTATGTATTTTCTTTTTTTCATATTTGTTAAAAACTCCTAGGGTTGATGCATGTTAATGATCCTGGAGTTACATTGAATTAAGTTCTCCTCGTCAGCATGCATATGTCAACTCCTTCTAAGCAATGTTTTGGCTTAAGGAGAATGTTTATAGTTTGTCTGGTGACTCTATTTCTTCGAAGCGCCTCCCGCCCGACCAATCAACGAGTTAGGACAAACTTATGTGTGTGAAATAATTAAAGGTGGACGGCCCGATTTAAGGATATGAAGTTTTCATTTGATAGAATAGCCTTCCCCAACAAACCCCACCTGTAGTTTCGCGCCGATATTTCAATGCGTTTTGATGTGAGATCTGAAAACGTGATTTCGTAAGCACCAAGAGGAATGTGTAAAATTAATAGTGTCGACCAAATGGGTTCTATTTTGCTCATTATTCCAAACCAAACCACCTTTGGCCCTAAGATTTCAAGGGTAAATGAGAAAAATAGTAGCTTATTCGATACCAAATGTTGACCACTTTCGGTAAAATCTGGCCTGGGGAGCAGGCTATTAGCGATCGGGCCATGGGACCTTTAACTTGACATACCGAAAACTATAGACCTTAGGCGAAAATTAAAAAAAATGAAATGGTAATAAAGTCTTTGGTATTCCCATAATTATTCCAAACTGATTTACAACACTTTACAATGTCAAAGTAAAACCGGCAAAGAGCATGCTACTCCTATTATGCAGATTTCCTGTGTCGAAATAGTGCAAGTCTGCTATAATTTGGCAACTTTCCCCAAACTTGTCAAAGACCACATGAAATCAGGTTTAACCGTTACCTTATATAAAATTAAATCTTTTAAAAAAAGAAAAAACCTAAAATAATTATATATTTGAAATAATAACCGAAGTTAACACTGCGTACAGTAACATTCTTCATTATGAACAGCAATGTATGTCCTTCAAGTACAAATATGGTGTGATACCTGTTCATGCGTGGGACAGTAATTGTAACATGCATATAAGTTTTGAAAAAAATTACCATATTTGTGTAAGCGAATGGTACGCACAAAACTGCAATCTTGAAATAATTTGTTGGAACACTTGGAACGATTTTCGAAAACTGTTCCCCGTCTCCACAAGCAGTGAACGGGGTATCGTCATCAGTGTCTTGCCAATTCCACCACATGTGATTGAGGGTTGGCGGTAGGAGAAGGGTAATGTTGAAGTGGAATGTCTGGGCTTTCAATGAGTGATAAAACAGGGGCTTGTGGGCTCTTAACTTTGGCCCGGGTGAGCAATGTAGCAATTTGTGGTGAGTGTTCCAACGATTTTTTTTTCCAAAATTGTCTGAGTAAAATCCAAAATGAGTTATCTGATTTTGGTTTTTCAGCCATAACTAAGTAAATATTTCAACGCATTTAGGGAGCGGTCAGTAAATAGCGGTTTGAGAAGCATTATTTCAAAACGTAATAGATTTGTTCAAAGAAATAACACACGCTTAGGTGTAAAAAAATAGCCTGTCGAACCTGAAACCATAATAATCTAAAATCCTTGGACTTATCCATTAGGCCAAACACCCAATTATGTGGTAGTCGTAAATGTAGAGGTGATATGTTGTCACTCATAAAAAATCGTGAATGGTTATGTGTTGTTCACTTTTATCTTTGTGTTTTTCAATATTCTTTGGAAAACATGCAATTTTATCAATGGAATATAATGTTGGTACCGAAATGTAAGTCATAGATCATATTTTGAAGCAGACGAAGTGAATATTGGCGTTATAGCAACACTTTACCATTTGTCGAAAAAAACCCTACAGTATACTATGTTAATTCTCTGCCAATGGTCACTGTCAAATCGCACGTATTTAATATGGTAAAGTGTGTGGTAATACCACATATCAGCGTCAAATAGATGATTTTTTTAGCATTTTGCCCAGACAATCTTGGAAATAATTGTTGGAACACTTTGAACGATTTTTGGAAAACTGATGTTAGTTACCCCGTCTCCCCCAACCAATGTTGAATGTGGTATCGTCATCAGGAGTCTTCCCGATTCCACCAACACTGATGATGTGGTAGGGTAAGGAAAGGGTAAGTTGAAGTGGAATGCTGGAGCTTTCAATTGAGTGATAACAGGGGTTTGTAGGCTCCTAACTCTGGCCCAGGAGAGCAATGTAGCAAATTGTGGTGAGTGTCACGTTCCAACTAATTTCTTTTGGCAAGAAATATAAACATTACTGAGACTGTAGTGTTCTACAGTAATAAAATCTTCTTTGTCTTTTTGGTCACGTGTGTGACATACCAATTAAAATTAAGTCAATTAAAATTCTTTATCAATTACTTGCCTGTTTCCTATATTTATTTTAATTTTTCAACAAAATTTTAAAAAAATTAGGTCCACGCAATACAAAGGGATATTTCAAACAGGAATGGATAGCAGCTATTCAGTGTAAAATTAGTCGGTGTAATAATCTTTCTTTTTTACCCCAAATGTTAACACTTAAGTGACCAAGGGGGGGTCTTAGGGACCCTCAAAATTTGTTTTCGAGCTGGCGGCTTTACGCGTGGGATTTTTGCACCGAATTTAAATGCGCTTCTTTTCATACCAAAAAAAAAAAAAATTAAAATCGGCCCAGCCGTTAATGAGTTAATTAGTGAGTGTCCCCCCGGGCACTAACGGAAGTCAGCTGAGAATATTTTAAAAAATCAAAGAACCAAAGCATTCTTTTTTTGCTGATATATGTTCACACATACATATAAGTAAACAATTAATAGTAACATTAAAAATAATTAACCCTATGTGCTGAAAACAAACAATTTCATTGTGGACGTTGCTAAACCGTTACTGGGAAAATGACGTGTATTTTGCAACACCCGTTAAAAATACAGGATTCCTAAAACAGCAAGTTTTGTGTTAAATATATGTAATGTGGGTCTTCTAGAGTAGATATCAACATAAAATAAGTTTTCAAAAAGTTTGATGTAAGCGCAAGGCTCATTTGAATGTTACGCCCTTTTGTCCATTTTTCGCGTGTTTTGAAAACAATGTTTCGCCCCTAATTTGCAGCCCAAAAAACAAATTTCATTTTTTATTGCTGATTTGGGGTTGTCTTATGACCCTTCACATGTGGTATAAATTTCGTACAAAAATTCCCTGGGGAAAGTGGTTTCCTTGGGGGGGCATGGACCCCCCCTTGGGCACCAATGGGAGTGAAAAACCCTTGGTCACTTAAGTCTTAAACACGTTCATTTATGCAAATGAGGGTGTTTGAGTTGAAAATATTATTTAACAATATCATGCAGAAAACTTGTAAAGATAGTTGGCGTGATAATGTTAATATACTCACATCACTTTATTAAAATCTCCAGATAATAACAAAGGAAAACATTAAAAAGCACAAGCCCAGATCTGTGCTCCAGGAGATTGAGGCACACAGGGCAATACTTAAAATACACAGACAGAAGATTGTGTTCAAAAAAGAACACCACAATAAAACTCTGGAACCAGCCCAGATGAAATATGATACAAGATTGAGAAACAGCTAATATTCACAAGTGGATGGTTGTCCCATGTTGGGTCGCATTACAATACCAATAACTTTTTTTTAAAGTTTACTTTTTTGAAGAATGGCCCTTTATCGGAATAAAGCGCATGATACCGAGTATAAGGGTATAATGTAATTATTCCAAGTAATTTTGACCGAGATTGAAAGTTCACTAGTAAAGGAAATAATTTCGTTGCACGGTGCTGTGGCATTTAAAGGCAAGGTTATACTAAGGAAATACTTACTTAGTGCGGTATGATGTCAGGAAAGGAAATCAGTCATTTTTAGTAACAGGGTACGTACACAGGTTTTTCATAGGAATTTTACATGGTATTTAATTCAGCGTTTTTTTTCCTGTTCGTGTCTCTGCTTTAATATTTCAAACAATGCACGAGTGACGTTGTCTACCTTGGTTTGTTTAAATGTTTGTTTGAAATTCTACCTGCATAGATACATATATGATTTCAAAATGAAACTGATCAACCAGTTCCAGGTCAAAATTTCAGACCGGCATTCTATAAATCTATTTTTGGATCCAATGTTCATGGAATGACGTCGCAGAAGAAAGAACTGAAGAAGCCACAGTGCAATGGTGTTTTCATTTAAGCCTACACGCACTTCTTGATAGAGTAATTCTGTTTAAGTAATGCAACTTAGTGCATTATGTGTTGAATGATAAAGTAAACGCGACATAATTTCAGGATAAGGGGGGGGGGCTATAGCGTAACCAGAGAATTGAAAACGTTCTATCACGTTATAATGTGAAGAGGGACGGGTGTAAATTCAGGTATATGTCGGGGAAATAGTGCCAACTTTTACAATTGTGGGAGTTTAAATTTCACTTTGACGGTTACATTTTCCTCAATGATTGGTGTGCGCAGCTTGCGTGTATTTTGCGTGGTGGGAGGGTGTGTGTTTGAGTGTGTGTGTGCGTGCGTACGTACGTGCGTGTGTGTGTTTGCTTTTGTCTGTCCGTCCTGTGTCTTCTAGTTTACTATAGGCCTAAACACATGCACGTTTAAATGTAAACTATATGGCGAGGTATTTAGTATACAGGGTGTCCCAAATAAATGCAATCCTCGCAGTTGGTGCTATAATTTCAAAATTACTGAAAATTATTCAAATTTTATAGCAGATTCTGAATGCCGAACTAGTTTCGTACATCCTGTCCAATTTTTGTCTGATACGGTTCACTAGTTTTGAAAACAAAGGCTATTATGTAACCCGCTGTCAAATTACCCCGTTCCAAGTTTGCCTTTAGCTCGTTAAAGTAGGTTCATCTTGAAAAAGTTGAATAAAATGTCTCATGGTACTAATCGTGCCTTTATTTTAAAGTAAATTATTAAAATATTTGTAGTTATTGTTTTATTCGCGGTCTTTTATCGTCTGTACATTATTTTCCTCTACTCATATTTAGAACAGTAACTTGGCCAAACTTAAATGTTTTATCTCCTGTGTCTGACAAATCTGTGTGAATATTGCAAATTGCAGTGGAGGGATTAAGTACCAGATGATTAGAAATGGTTGGGGCTATAATTTCAAAATTATTTTAAAAATGTTGCGAGATATTTGTAAAGCCTTTTCTTTTCTCCACCTACTGTTCAAATTTCACTCTGATTTGCCTTCATCACTGCTTTTTAGAACAAAAGGCAATTTACGTAAGTAAGCTAACATTTAAGCCCGTTCCAAGTTTTGCTGATGAATACACAATCAAGACATGCAAAGTAGGTGGTTTTTATCCTCTTCCCTGTCTCTTTATCTTATCCTTACCACTTAAGTTTGGTTCAAATAACCCAGCATACCCTGTAATGTAGAATATTATAAGCCTTAAAAAAGCCAATATGTCTTTGACAAATAAGGAGAAATGTCCTCTGTTCACATGACATCTGACAGTGGTGTTTGATGCACTCAAGTTTTGATTTGTCATTCATTGGAACAAATTATTTGTGTTTGTTTGTTGTTCCAATTCTATCATCAAATGGTCATATTATACCTAGGAGGTCTTCAACCTCCTGTCATACCATTTTTCATTGGCATATTGGTATATTAATTTTCATTTGGTAGTTGATTTCCCCGCTGCAATTTGCAATTTCACGCGGATTTATCAGACAACACTGAAGATAAAACAGTTTTAAGTTTTGGCCAGTTACTATTCCAATTGAGTAGAGAAAACACTGCACAACGTTAAATCCGTGATAAAACAATAATGACAAATTTTTAGTTATTTTTTTTTTAAAACAAAAGACAATGGTTAGGGACATCAATTATAAGCTTATAAAATGTTTGGCGAATATGTTTCTATAAAATGCACTATAGCCTATAATTGTCTATTTGCACGATAGTACAACATTTCCATTTTGATCAGTGTCCATGTAGGCAGAAATTACAAAGTCAAACAGAAAATGTAAGCCTACTGATAATATATATGGTTATTACTGTTTTTTCTTTTGATCGGTTGAATAATCTTAGGTTGAAGTGTAATTGTTTTGGCTACGTATAATTGAATACATTAGTGGTATGCGGAAGACAAACAATTACAATTTCAAATGCAAACGTTGAGTGACCAAGGGGGTTTTCCATTTCATCCATGTTAGTGCTCTAGGGGTGGATGCATGGGACACCCCCCAGGAAACCACTCTCCCGAAGGAATTTTTGCACGAAATGTGTATACCACCTGTGAAGGGTCATATGCAACCCACAATCAGCAATAAAAAAAAATGAATTTTGTTATTTGGGCTGCAAATTAGGGGCATATATTTGTTTTCAAACACCGAAAATTGAGGAAAAAGACGGAAATCCCAATGATCCTTGGCGCTTACAATTAAAAGCTGTTGTGAAAACTTATTTTTGTGAAATCTTTTCGAAGCTCAAATTACATCTAATTAACATATATTTATAACACAAACCTCCAGTTTTTGGCAATCCTGTATTTTTTACGGGGTCGCAAAAATACACATCGTTTTCCCATAGTTGTTACAGTAACGTACGTGTAGGAACGTCCACGGTGATTGTATATGTTTTCAGCACACATAAAGGGTTAATATGGTTAATTTACTAATAATTGGGTACTTTACATGTATGTGTACACATATATCAGCAAAAAATGGCAATGCTTCTGTGATTCTAAAAAATTCTTCCGTTAGTGGCCATGGGACCCCCACTAATTAGCTTATTAAACGGCTTGGCTGATTTTAGTTATTTGTTTGGTCACTTAAGTGTTAACTCTCGTTACCTGAGCCATGTTGTTACAAAAACCCGGAAGGGGGGGGGTGGGGGGGTACCTCGAACCTCCCTGTGGATTTTCTACAGAACATCCGTACTTAAATTGGTCGAATTTGGTACCAGAGGATAGCTCAGAGTTTCGTCTTTCAATCGCTATCAAGCACAAAAATCCCATTATGGACGTACTATGACGTCATAACGTTGAGGAAAGTATAAAAAAAATGGCTATAGGGGGAAAATTGATATTTTGCAGTTTATGACTCAAACACATATTATGAGCACTTAATGCTCTGGATAGATTCCAAATAAGTCATTGCCATCAAGTAGATACAAAAACCATGTTACAATCGGATATACTTTTGTGGTGAAAAAAAAATATTTTTTCCGTATCCACACGGTGTATACCGAAATATGGAAATAGACGGTTTTGCTGACATGCAAACTTTTTTGGGACTGATATTTTCTTTCTGGCGTCGTGCTAGGCCATATTGGTACCTCTCTCCGAAGGGAGGAGGTTTGCCATCCCCCCCCCCCCTTAATCCTCACTTTGGATCCCTCTGTATCTTACCTATAGCCTAACCCCGGTGGATTTTGTTTGATAAAAGGAGGCGGAAAATGTCAATGAACAATTACATGAATAATTTGGGCAACAAAAAAGAGGGTTTTTATAGCACCGAAAGAAGAAGGAAACAAAAAACGGGGCGGTAACCACCCACCCCCTCTTCAGTAGACGAGAGTAAGCCAATCAATCATATATCATTCAAACGCATTAACATTTATTTTAGTAGTAGGCATTAAATTGTCGAGTCAGTCTGGTTGGTAACATTTACACTTTACTTGCACCCCTTTGTTCTGCTCCCAGTTGAAGTCAGCAGCCTTGACGGAATAAGTACAGTAACACGTGCACTTTATTCCTTCAAGCTGCTGAATTCGAACTCAAGCAGGCAAAGTTGTTGCATTAATGTTACCAACCCGAGTCCTCATTACGTCAGTCCATAAGGTAATTAACTGTATCTTAATTGTGAAGTTCACCTTTGCGTTGTTGAAAAGACGAACACTCACAGAAAGTGCTACAAATCTTAGCTCTATACCCAATAAATAAGCTACACAACTACTAACTCGATTAGAAAACATACCACGAATGGCTATAAAAGTGTATAATAACGGTAGAAGTGGTCATTTCTGATTTTTATCTACAGTAGGTGTCTATAAGGATCATTTCATTTTTATAATTGCGTGAAGATGGCTTCTTCAAACCCTGTAATTTTTCCCTACTTCTTGTGACAAGGCAATGACATTTCATCAATTATTTGTATTATACCAAGGTAAAACATATGTAATTTTTTTTATTATAAAGCGCTTTGTTGAGTTAACCCGCGGGGTGTAAACCACCCCAATGACTTTTCCTCCGGGCCGCAAAAATACCAAAAATCATTTTTTTCTCATCCTTTCCGGTCATTTCAGCGAACAAAATGTGAATGTAGCAACTTCACCGTGATTAGGCTATGTCGTAAACTTTTCGAAGGGAAGTTCGATAGACGAGGGTTAACGAAAATGCAAGTACTGAAAACGGGGGTTTCATATGTTTGCATTGTCAGCAAACGTTCTATTTCCACACACGATGTAGACACACGATGTAGAATAGGGGAAACTCATTTAAAAAAAAAAATCGGGTTTTGACTCTACAGTTGGGATATTTTGATTACTATGGAAGAAGAAGAAGCTATCTTGTTGTATCACTATTTATTACGGAAAATCGGATGTTCAATAATTAAAATCAAATGGGGTGGTTAACGAGGGTTAATGCCAAATTTCCAATCCGTCATCCGCAGATTTTAGATTGCTATTCCAAGAATAGCGATCAAACACCGTGCTAAATCGACAATGCAGTTGTGGCTGCTCAGAGTTTACACTAAACATTGTAAACCTCAGTAACATCAAATCAAGCAATGTTCGTGTTTGATGCTACCCCCTATTAGCAGGTCTCCACACACGACCTGGACTATTTAACAGTGTTGATGACAGAGCAAAGAAAGCGTATTCTTCTCGTAATTATTTGTAATTAGTCCAATTTCGGGTTTGTACATTTTGTGACCCACCACTTTTCTGCACCCACTGTTTCTGCACCCCTTATTGCTCAGAATCAGCAGCCTTGACGGAATAAATTGCACGTGATACTGTACTTTATTCCGTAAAGGCTGCTGAATTCTGAGCAAAACTGGGGGCAGACAAAGTGGGTGCAGAAAATGTACCAACCCCTCAATTTCACTCTTTACTTGCAGGATCAAATTATACACATAGGTCTGCTGCCTCTATATCAAAGATGTCCACAAACTATTTTGAAGAATACAGCCTAGACATGGAATCTAGCGCCAACTCCGTGCTGTTTGAAGACGAGCCAGTGCGTGTAATTATAATCACTCAAATGAGATCTGGATCGTCCTTTACAGGAGAGCTCTTGAACAGAAATAACAAATTTATTTATTTCTTTGAACCGCTTTACGAATTTCGGCAGAAGTTCCAAGGTGGAAGTTCGAACTTACGAAAGTATTTACAAGAACCTTTAAGGAATGTACTCAATTGCAACTTCAATAAAATGCCAATCGAATGGTGGAAGCCAAAGAGTAGAATTGCTCGTAACGACTGCGAATACAGCAGAGCTATCCAAGTCTCTTCCCTATGTTGGTACAATAAAGCAGGCCATAAATACAGCCCTGCAAGACGTCACTATACAGATGGCACTGGTACGCTGGAAAGACTCTGCAAGAGCGCAAAACACGTTGCTCTTAAAACAATCCGTGTGGAAGACATTAACCATTTGAAGGACATAGTCGAAGATCCTTCAATCAATGTGAAAATAATACACCTTGTTCGAGATCCACGTGCTGTTTTTCATTCTAGAATACTGCTGTCAAAAACGCACTCAAGAAATATTTCAAGTTCGTGTCCAAGACTGCAAAGGAATATCGATTTTTGGTTGGATACACCCCAGAATGGTTAAAGGATAATATAAAGATCGCTTATTAGATACGAAGACTCTTAGCTGAAAATCCTTTCCTTGTTGCGCTGAGCAGATTTATGAGTATTTAGGAATCTCAATGCCACTTTTCTGGTAGGTTGGTTAAAAAGAAACACGGGATCATGATGCAGGGATTCCTTCTAACATACTCGCAATTCTCGCAATACCGCAACTAAATGGAGGGAAAATTTTAGTTTCCGTCAATGCTTTATGTGCAAAAATCTAAATGTGAATCAGTTATGGATTTAATGGCTACCAAAAAAGTGAAACACGGGTTGAACTATTGCGAAAATTTCAGCTATCCTGTTATAGAACCATTATCAAGAGACAAATTATTCTAAGCGAAAGTGATAAACCAATCAAGATATTGTTATAATTAGAGGGTTCTCAGTATTATTAATTTATTTTATTAATTTATTTATTATCATTAAAATATGTGCACAACATAGCACACACTTCACGAACCGCGCTTTTTGAACATGTACCTTACCAAGAACAACCTATGTTATGGCCAGAATAAACAAATTATAAGGGGCATTTCTGTGATCCACAGCCTCGTCTCCCCTGACTTGCCTCAGAAAAGTTGAGATGTTTTATATCATCGAACCGTCGGGTAAGTATAGTATGTGTTCCCAAATCTTGACGTGCAAATTCAATGGTCACTGACAAGAAAATTCCGGGATTTTGTATTTTCTGTCAGTAAACGGACAGAAATTAGTGTACAGTGGTTATGGAGACTTGGGTGATAGAAACATTGCTCATAACACCAAAGGCGCAAGAAGCAAGAATCACATGAAATTTTGGGAAATTAAGCTTTTCTCAAGGATATCTTCTAGCGAAACACATAAACAAAACAGAAGGGGTTAGAGAATAAACGAATGCACCTTTAGCCACACAACACACACACACAAAAAGCACAAACCCACACGAACCCACACATACCGAAAAGACGGTACATCGGTGGGCAATACCCACAAGTGGTCTGCCTTTTTATTTTGATTAGATAACTGTCTAGCGCCGCAGGCCAATAAATTTACTAATCTAATACTTTACTAATCTAATATTTTTTTTATATCTAAACGGTTGCGTCGCAGACCAATAGCCCCTTAAAGAGGGCAGGGCTTGAAGAAGGAGGAAATTATGGGGTAGTAAACGTTTTTTTAACAAGGTTGCGCCGCAGGCCTATAAAGTCCCTTAGCTAACCTGTTTTGCGCCGCAGGCCTATAAAATCGCTTAGCCAACTGTTTGCGCCGCAGGCCTATAAAGACGCTTAGCTACTGTTTTTGCGCCGCAGGCCTATAACAGACGCTTAGCTACGTTTTGGCCGCCGGCAGCCTATAACGAAAGATAGCCAACTGTTTTGCCGCGCAGGCCTATAATTTATTTAACATAAATGTTATGATATTTGTGAGATTATTAAATATTTATGGTTTTTGGAATATTTATGAGGGAATGCTAATTAAATATTCAGATTTTGAACTCGGATGGACTTTTCAAGTGAAAATGACACTACAGAAGAAATAAAGCGATATAGTATAAGTTTAATCGCCCGTGGGGGTATGGGGGGGTTGGGGAGGGTAAGGCGCCTTTTTTATTTTGATTAGAATAACTGGTCTAGGCCGCAGCGCGCAGTGGGCCAGAATTGAATCCAAGCTGGCCACAAAGATTGTTTTGAAATTAGAAGGTTGATTGGTCAATTTTAAGGTATTATTAGGGGGTTGTGACCCGCGGAGTTCAATGGAAGTATTTTTTTATTTTGATTAGATAACTGTTAGCGCCGCAGCACAGGGGCCAGGAATTGACATCAAAGCTGGCCACAAAATATTGTTGAAAGTAGAAGGTTGATTGGTCAATTTTAAGGTATATTAGGGGGTTTGTTGACCCGCTGATGTTAAATGGAAGTATTTTTTTATTTTGATTTAGATAAACTGTTCTAGCGCCGTCAAGCACAGTGGGCCAGAATTGAAACAAAGCTGGCCAAAAATATTGTTGAAATTAGAAGGTTGAGTTGGTCAATTTTAAGGTATATTAGGGGGTTTGTTGAACCGCTGAGTTCAATGGGAAGTATTTTTATTTTGATTAGATAATGTCTAGCGCCGCAGCACATTGGGCCAGAATTGAATCAAAGCTGGCCAAAAATTGTTGAAATTAGAAGTTTGATTTGGTCAATTTTAAGGTATATTAGGGGGTTTGTTGACCCGCTTAGGAGTTCAATGGAAGTCTTTTCAAATTTGTATGACGTCATTAATATGTGTTTTCTGATTGCGTCAATTGAAAAAATTATTGTATTGTATTGAATGGACCATAAAACAATTATAATTTTGACATATATGGGTTCTGGAGGAGATGAAAATTTGAAGTTGGTAAGTTTAGAAATATATATGCGTCATTCAATACTGTTTTCTGATTGGTCATGTAATTGCATTTGTAATCATAAAACACTACCCATAACCATGACTATTTAAGCTATAGGGGGGTTATGGACCTGAGAAATTTTGTAATATTTAGAAATAATATGACGTCATCAAAATACTGTTTTCTGATTGGTCATTGAAAATTGCATTGTATATGCCAAAAATATCACATAAAAACAATGACAATTTTTGCATTTTAGCGGGGTTCTGGAATGAGGAAATTGATGGAATATTAGAAATATATATGACGTCATCAAAATACGGTTTTCTGATTGGTCATTGATAATATGCATTTGTTAATCCATAAATAACCCATAAAACAATGACTATTTAAGGATATAGGGGGTTCTTGGAAATGAGGAAATTTGATGGAATATTTCTAGACATATATATGGCCGTCATCAAAATACTGTTTTCTGCTTGGTCATTGATAAAGCATTGTAATCCAGAAAAGGGACCCATAAAAACAATGGACATTTTTCGAATATAGGGTTCTGGACATGAGAAAAAATTGAGGACACTATTTAAAATATATATGACGTCTCAAATACTGTCTTATGATTGGTCACATTAGGCTTGTAATCCATAAAAGGGCCCATACAACAGGACTATTTTAGCAATATAGGGGGTCGTGGACTGAGAAAATTTGAATTATATGTGACATCATTAGAAGTATAATAAAAAATACATTCAAAAATTTATTGCAACCTTAAAAACCTAATATGACATTATCACATTCCTGAGTGTAACCTTACTCAAAAAGTTCATTTTAAAACATTGACTATCGAAACAGCTAGAGTTTTAAGGACATTAAAACTGTAGTTATTTTGAAATATTACCCCTAAATCACCTTAAATGCCATTTTGCATTTTCAGAAATCACGGAGCGGACCCCTACCTTGGGTGTAGTAGTGGGAAATAGCTCTTAGATCAAACAAGGCTACAATAACGCTACCTCCTTTTTTGCGGGTGGGTGGATGGATCAGGTTGGTAGTCATTTTCCTTTTTAGGGATGTAAGGGATATATGGGCCGTCCACACCAAATAAGTGTCTCTCTCTGATCTGCATAAAATTGTAAATCTAGAAGGGTTTACTTAAACAAAAACAACAGTGGTATGATCCCAAAAGTTCATTTTGACAAGCTTTTAAATACCGCTTTCTAATGATTCATGAAGACAAAGTATATAAAGCATAAGACATAGCTGATTATGTGAGACTTGGGAACTGTTTCGCGACAAGTGATTACATTTGATTGGGGGGCGTTCGCTATTTTCGTCATTTTCTTACGTACAAATTGTACGTTACCTTTTGACCCCTCTCGAGTTAAAGAATTGCGATATTTTGGATTTTCCCACTCTCACAAATCCCTTTTTCTCATACGTATACTTTGAGATAAGTTACCCCTCCCCTCACGTACGTTTCATTAATAACATTTTAGCCCGTATGTCAGAATACTTATAATCCCTACAATATGATTTAGATTGCTTCTTTTCTTGCTGAAAGTATTTTTATTTACATTTTAAAAGAGAACTTGAAAGCGGGACAGAGACTGCAGAACTTTCTGTTTCACGATTTTCCTTGGATTTATTTTAATACTTCTAGAAACAAGCCCTTACAAAATTTTCCGCAAAAGTCTCACAATCAAACTTAGATTAAAGATTCTTCTTAAGCTAAAGTTACACGTGTTCTTCTTTAGAAATGCTGGGCATATGGGAATATTGCATAAGATATACATCATAACGATCAGAATTGGATCCTCGTCAATTGATGGAATGTTCTTAACGAATATTGATTTTTATAGACGGGACTATAAATAGTGCATACATCGCAGCGCGGTGCTGGGCAAGTTGAATTGGTCATAAAAACGGCCTTTTTGCGTAGGGTGGTGCATTCATTTATTTAAAATAACTCAATTTGCGTGTGCACAATTGTGTGGCAAAAAAATTTAGTATTACTGAAGATAGGCTTTGATTAAAAGTTGATTTAGAATCAATAGCGGGAATCAAGGGGAATCCGACTGTATGCCTAGTCTTTTTCAAAAAATGAATTTCTAGCAGTTTTTGGTCAAAAAAGGGGATTTTCCCCCTTAATGTTCCATAATTTTTTTTTCATTAGTATATTTATTAATTGTGTGAATCATGTGTAATATTGGCAACAATTAAAAAAATGGATCTTATTTTTCCTATCGTCAACGGAAGTTTTCAGATTTGGTGGTATTATCATTTTTAGAGCAACAGCCACGCTTTTTCAGTTACGGACGTATATGACACCTTTAAAGTCCTAAAAAAATAACTATTTAACATAATCGTGTTCTTTGGGATGTTTTCTTTCCCTAAACGACATAAAAAACATAAAAAGTCACATTGGCAATTTTGATTTTTGGCCAGGCTTGGAGGCGATTGCCCACTGTTGCGGCAGGCTAATAAATTTACTAATCTAATATTTTTTTATAATAACTCGGTTGCGTCGCAGACCGGATTTTAAGCCCAGTTAAAGAGGGCAGGGCTTGAAGAACGGAGGGAAAATTATGGCGGTAAAAAGTTTTAACAAGGTTGCGCGGCAGGCATATAAGCGCTTAGGTAACTAGCTTGCGCCGCAGGCATAATAAAGAACGCTTAGCCAACTAGATTGCGCCGCAGGCCTAAAAGATCGCTTAGCCAACTAGATGGCGCCGCAGGCTATAAAGATCGCTAGCCAACTAGATTGCGCGCAGGGCTATAAATTTACTAATCTAATATTATACGGAATAAAACTGCAATTCATGATGCAGTTATTCCGTTATAAAGCAAATTACTAATCAATATTTTACGGAATAAACGCAATATAATATTGCAGTTTATTTCCGTTATAAAGCAAATTACGGAATCAACTGCAATATCATATATTTAACATCGTTACAAACGGGGACGTCCTCGGTTGTAACGAGATCCTCGTTTATACAGTGAAAAGTAAGGTGTGTGTCCTCGGTTGACCGGTGAAAACCAAAAGCACACAACACACCACACCCAACACAAACGATAGCCTATTATAGCGCTTGATATAGAAAATCGACATATACATAAGAGTAATCCATTCAACATTGTGTCAAATTGTCAAAAACCACGCGAAGTAGCCAACGAGTAATTCCCAGTTGGTAGAGAGAAGAGATAAGGAGAGAGGGAGAGATAAAGCCATAGAGAGAGAGAGTTGGAGAATGGGAGGAGAGAGAGAGGAGAGAGAGAGAGGTATGAGAGAGAAGAGAGAGAAGTCCTGATGACCGCGTAATCTGTCCTTCTGCTTTACTCCCCGCTGGCTAACGCCCTTGCGATTTAACCAAAAGCATATTGAATGGTGCAAAATGAATGCCAGATCCATCATTTAAATAATCTGCGACTTCTGCATCGCAATCAGTGTGAACATCTTGTATTTATGAGAGTGGTCCGATGATAGCAAGATGGCGAGATGATCTCTATCTCTTGCTGACATTCAGAATTTGAAACACTTAAGACATTCCAAGTTTGTCACTTTGATATTCCAGTTATCGATTGATATTTTGTAACTGTTGTTTGATCTCTTTCATTGTCACGTTATATGAGTGAAGTTAATCCCCAAGCCCTTTGTTTCTGCCTGGTCAATAATGACAAAAATTAAAGTAACTTAAGGAAGCTAGGAAGCTAGTGGCATCTGGCATAACCCCAAAAGCGTCATACCACAATCCATATAATCAACCATTGAATTATTTACATGCCAGTACTTTATTATCGGGAAATGATATCTGTGCAGTTTTTTGACATTTAAAGGTGCAATGAGCCGATTAAGGGTTATTGTGTCACATGCTGTTGGATCATATAAATTAAACATCCATTCTGCTAAGAGAAATGTCGTTAAAATGATAACAAAAGGGTGATTTTGATTGCTTTTATTTCAATTTATAATATTATATAGGCCTGAA
>JAMKCH010033610.1:0-16539 GCA_023653785.1 Ophioderma brevispina
TAGTAGGTGATCAAAAACATGTCATAATAGCTTTTATATGGTTATTGACACACACACATTTGTTCATGTGTAGAGAAATGTGCAAAAAAGGGCTTTTGTGTGATTAAGACTCCTCATTCCTGACACCTAGAACTTTAAATTAAACTGCTATGATCCGGTGCTTTGCACACAAAATGTATATTATCTAAGGGCAAATTCCTGAGAAGTCTGATCCAATAGAAGAAAGTTGATTATGGGGGAGAACGTTATTTCAATCCTGCATTCATTTTTTGAAAAAAAGGCAAAAAATATGCCTTTTTTGGCCCCAAAATTAAAAAAAATGTGTGTGTGTGTAGATAACAACGAAACCCACAAAAGTGGGTATTCATCATGTAGATAATTAAAATTATCTACTTATGCCCCTCTAAGAAACAAGGTAATTGAAGGCTCACGTAAGACATTACCCTCAAAATATGTCTTGCCAAAACGGCGGCCATTTTGGCCGCAATCTTGGATTTCGAGGTGAACGCAACAAAATTTAGGTAGCACAACTCTTTGGCATTATTGTTGTATTATCATAAAAGCTACCAAAAAATCAAGGTGTGTTTAGTTTGTAGTGATCTGGCAAGTAGTTTAACATGCTTATTTTTAATTTTGGCCCTTCACTATAGCAAGATTTTAACATGGTTTTAGACTCCAAAGTTCTTATAGTTATGATAGAGTTATGTAGTGCTTGTAGGATCCATGGAGCGATTTATCCAATTCAAACGGACTTACAAAGGAAGGAATAATCAGACTATTGATCCGAATTATTTGCAAAGATCTAACTGGACAACTGATATCGTGTAGATAGTTCGCTAGGCACTTTTCACTTTACTTGGTTCTATATGAAGCCTTCAAGCTATCACGAGAACCCTACCATCTCGAATTTGACGACACGCCTCGGATGTCTCAAGCCCCATCACGCAATATGCATTGCTATGCGATGGCAATACTGGCGTGGCTTCGGTAAGTAGCGATAGTACTCTTATTCGATATTTATGTATTTATGATGAGGAAATATGCTTTCAAATAATTATCTTATGGTAGAATTTTGCGTTGTCATGGACTGATCAAAATGAACAAGACAAAATTTTAACAATTTTACAAAGAGTCGGGAGAAGAAAAAATGTTCATAAATGACTTTCCGTAAAACATAGAACTTATGGTACATGCCAAGTTAAGTCACTTTACCGATTATGTGAGTAATCATATAAGTAATTATATCACGCCAAACAAAATCATTTTTCTGTATAGATGCCCCAAAAAACTTTTACTATAGATAGTAAAAACAAGGTGTGTGTTTTTTTTTTAATTTGATTTATAAATTTTCGGAGGATCTGTCTAAAAAACAAATTACTGAATCCATTAAATAAAAAGAAAAAAAACGAAATTCCAAAGCTGACACGGACGCAGCTGTTTGGTACCATAATCGGGTGGACGTGCCGGTGACCTCCTGACGTTTTTTTTAAATCTTTTTTAAACCCACCTGATTTATATTCCTAACGGCCCGCTAGGGAGGAAAATTTGACGGTCACCGCAAAAAAAGTGAGCGATAGCGGTATTTTGTCGTCAATTTCTCACTAACTCAAGGCAAAATCTGATCGTGATTTTTGTTCAGGTGGGTGGGTTTGAAAAGGGCGGATTAAGGACGTTAGGGATTTGTAAACACGGAGCGCAACAATATTTAAACATATTAGTGTATTAATATTTTTTTTAAAAAAAGAGGGGTGGAGCAGTATGATCTTTTTACAAATCTTTTGTACAAAAGCATTATTCTATTGGTGTGATTTGTTCCTGAAAATGAAAAATCCAGGCAAGCTTGTTTCACCCAATATATTTTAAGTGTTTCCGTGGAGTTAAGTTTTGTACATGAAGTTGAGAGGGCTTTTATGCTACTTTTGAGAAAAAACAAAAAACCAAAACATGATCTTCATCCTGATGTGGATTTGCTAGAAACACTCACATTAGTTTGTTTATAGGTTTAGGCAACATTAATTGTTAAAAGAAAAAATAGCAAATTTATTCTAATGGCAGAAACATATATTTTCAAAAATCTCTTCAATTGAGGCAACCAAAACAAGGACAACTAGTTTGTGAAGGTCAAGACTTTGCAACCACTACATATAACTTGCGAATACATGTGAATGTACTGGGATGTTGTCATTACCAGCAGTGCATTTGTGGTACTATTATGAAATATAGCTCGCAGGAAATTCATTGTGGATAAAGAGGTCGTATTCCTGTTTATAAATAATTTAAACAAGTAGGTGAAAGTTGTAGCTGTGATACTACGTGACTACACGCCCTTTCTGCAGGTTTTTTCTTTATTCTTGACAATCATGAACTTGGTTATTTTGAAACCATATGGTTTTAACAGGGAGGGCCATATACGTAGACGTGCAGTGTGCACATAAGGTTCGTCATTAGTTGGTATGGGCCATAATATGACAAAATAACTAATTATACTCAAAATCCATTGACTTTATGTCAAAACTTCAAATCCATGAACCCAACCCAAAAATTATATTTCAGTGAAAAAGTTGTGCTAGATTCTGTTTTCAAGAGCCAAAATGGCCATAGAATCAAGTGTTTTTTTTTTCAAGTTTTTTTTTTTAACCTTAAAAAAGTTGAAACTTGTCTCCCACCTAATTTACGAGTCCAAGATTTTTAATTATTACTTGGGTGCGTTCCTTTGGTATTGCATTTTGCAGTATCGCATTGATGATACAAGGAAAAGTTCTTCATTCACCTTCACTGATGGGGGACGTTGCTGGTTGCAATGACGCTCTTCATACTCAAGGCACTAAAAGGACAACATAGTCGTAAGTTTAAAGCTAATAACTAAAATGTCACAAGCCTTATTTTATTCCGCTTTTATTATTGGCTCACCTTGTATTACAATTAAATGAAGGACAGGATTACTATATTGCACTCTTTGCTTAAGTAAAATATCACCAACTACGGAAAAACATTCATGTAGATTGTATCACCTAAAACCACTTAAGCATTAACTAGTGAAAAAAAGAATTTCTTGTGTATGGATTCATGTGCGATTCTAAATTTTCAAAGGTGATCTTTTAAACGCCCCTTATTGCTCAGGCTGCGAATGTGCTCATTGTACAGGGACCTTGTGGGCAATCACGTAGTGCCCTTAGTAGGACCCTTGTGAGGATTAGTACACGACCAGTCAATGATTCTGTTTTCTAAGATCGAAGTTTTGAGATCAAATGGCCGGGGAAGGGACGTGTTGTATCAATGGGTAAGATATTGTCATCTCGCTTAATCAATTCACCCAGATTTTTTTTAAACGGGGAAGATGTTAGGGGTAGTCATTATGGTGCGCGTTATCATTTGACTGCCACGTTTCATATGGAAAATGTTGATTATATCTTAGTTTACATCGGAAATTTAAATTTGTAGGCTACATTTATTCATGTATGTTGCTTCTATCATGTGCATACCCGAAATTAAAGAAACATTGCCATGAAATAGGTAAAGAAAATGTTCCTTTCTAAACGTCACTGAAGTTATATCTTATTTTTTAAGTTCAATTGGATTTATTTTTATTTTGTGTGATTATTTTAGGAAAACAACGTAGGCATTTTTTTAGGTGACTTTCTGGGTGAACTATCCTCATATCTCCTAATTGATTTTTATACATTTCAACGTGTTAACCTTTCGCCATTGCCATCACATGCTTATACATATGTGTTTGCTGGATGTTGTCGAGGCTAGTATTCTCGTCAACTCTTGATTCATGTGCGTGGCAAAAAACCGAAACCTTTAAAAAGCTGTTACTTCATTCATTGATATGGTAATTGTTTATGTACACTTTACTTGAACGTTTGCTACTAATGCATGATACCCACCCCGTTGTCTTATGTTTTAGTAGTGTACTGCAGCAGTGGCAGTAATGGCAGGTTCTAGTAGCTAGCTAAGTTTCCGTAGTAGTAGTATAGTCGTAGGAGTCGTAGTGGTGTGTAACAGGTGTAGTAGTAGTAGTAGTAGTAGTAGTAGTAGTGGGAGGAATGGGCAGGCCTCGGGAGGGGGAGGCCTAGGAGCGAGGTCCAGTAGGACCGAGGGGGACGGCCAGGAGGTAAGGACGGAGGCGTTAGAAGGTTAGGAGGCAGAAACCAAAATAGGAGGTGTAAAGTAAGAATGGGAGGAGGGGGTATCAGGGAGGAAGGAGAAGAAAGTAGGAGGAGGAGGAAGGTAGAAGGAGGCAGTAGGAGGGGAGTAGTAGGGGGTAGTAGAGTAGTAGTAGGAGTAGTATTAGTGGTAGTGGTAGTTACTGTAGTAGTGGGTAAGGTCAGGTTAGTGGGGTTAGTCGTAGTAGTAGTTAGAATAGTAGAGTAGGTAGTATAGTAGTTTTGTAATGTAGCAGTAGCAGTAGAAGAGTAGTAGTAGAAGTCAGTAGTAGTAGTAGCAGTAGCAGTAGTTAGCGTAAGTAGTAGTAGTAGTAGTTGCAGCAGCAGCAACAGCAGAATAGCAGTAGTAGTAAAACCCAAGTTTTAAATCCAGTTTAGATATCTTAAATAAGTTCCTGTTTAAAAAAACAATGTTCTAGGCCAGTCAGCAAAAAAATCACGCTTATCATTATAATAATGTAAAATGTTTATAATATATTCCGTATGAATCTGCCAATTTGATCATCAAAATGTTAGTACAGAGTGTGTTCTGAAAGAAGTAGCCAATGAATGAATCAAGTTTACCTGTTAAGTGTTTAAGAATTGTACATTTTTAATCGATCGTGACGTTATCTATTGGACACAAAGGCTGTCTCAGAGATTCAGAGGATGGTAGCCTCAATTTTCTAAAAATCGGTTCTGGTTATACATAGTATCCCATGGTACTTTAATTTACATACTATATAGTATATATAAAGTTGGTTGCATCAAAATTCCCTAGACACCTCCTTTATTGACTTTTCGAGTCATAAACGGCGTTCCACCAAGGCCGAGCTAAGTCACCATGAAAGCATTTTGTTAGTAATCTGCTAATATATGCAACTTTAATTCGACTTAGATATTAGTCTTTTTGAAAGCGAAGACCTTCTTTACAAACATATAGACTGGTAAATTGTTTTATGCTGCAATCGAACGGAAAATCTCTGAGTCATATAGTAGATGATCAAATAAAGTGAGACTCCATGCATAATCCGATAGGGATGGTATGATATGGGGTCAATCCCCGGCCATGCGGAGACTATGCCTTTGTTGCCATACCAAAACACATTGCGGTCCATGGTTACAAAGTGCCTGTACTGAATTAGCTTACTGCAATTTGATGCATTCAGTTCTACAATGGTCTGTTAATGATAGAATGTTATGCCATGGGTGACCGAGATTTAAATCCGTTTTGCGCTAATCTCATACTACAAGGTGGGCCCATTTTTGAAGGCCCAATAAAAACTTAGATGTGTTATGTTGCATTGATATTAAAAATGCATTAGTTCTCCAATACTGTGATAAGGAATGATATTTTGCAGTGTCAAGGTAAATAGTTAGTTCAAATAATACCGTTTATTGAAATTATTGCTGGTGTTTAACATCTTGATACTTCAATTTCAAAACACAAGCTATCTTAAGATGTGAAAGAATGTATTTTAGGTCAACATTTATTTTATAGCTACATTACCACCATTGTATGAGTACTAAGTTTTTATGTGGCCATCAAAATAATACTTTACCTCCAACGGTGATGAATGGAAAGGCCTAAAACTTTAATGAGGGTTCACTTATTGAAATCTATATAACGACCTTTGAAAACCGGGCTTATGCTTAGCAGATGCGGTATGCAGTGAGCGTGCCCAAGCCCAGCTGCTGTTCATGAATGTGAGCGATATCGATCGAGTGGACTTTGAATTATGCGGTCACATTTGACATAGCTGGGCATGGGCGCGCTCACTGCTCACCGCATCTGCATAAGCATATAAGCCCGGTTTTTCTAAGGTCGTTTAGTATGTCATGGGAAGAAGAAGCCTGCCCATACTTATGCCCTGGAAAATCTATCTCGAAACGTTTCAATATATTAAATGTCATGACATTATTTTTTCAGGTGTGCCTCTGATTATTGTAGTAATATCTGTCGGAATTGGTAATAACTATGGGCTAAATAAAATGTAATAATAATTATTTTGGGTTATCTTCAGTTCCCCTCTATTATTCATAAAGTAATCCTGGAATTCGTGGAATTATTATACAATGTCAGGAAAAAGGATTTTGTACGGATTCAAGTTAAAATGAAACTTAGTATTCAGCCCTGGTAATGTAGAGTCGAAGAAATCAAATACGGGCGCAAGAAGGCAAGACCTGCTAGGTAGCATCGCCCATCCCATGTAGTATTGTAGAGTCTTGGTGGGAAACATTACCGACCTAAACGATCACCGCAAAACCGAGCGTTTTTTTTTTTTTTGTGGCAATTTCCCCCCTAAAAACAAGGCAGGAGTCCACTCCGGGATTTTTGAAAGTGAAAAAAATGGCAGTAAGGGGACGTTAAGGATAGGACACACGTCATAGTTCCTCTATGTTGAGATTTTAACACCACAAATCAAAAAACCTTTGTTTGTGTTTTACTAATACTAAGGGGTGGTGTCTAATACCAACTGTCATTTGGACCAGAGATTCATGGTGTTTGAAAAGGTTCGTTGTTTAGAACAATAGCAACCAGTTCCAGAAAGAACCCAGCGTAACCTGCGAGTAACCTGTGGTTGAGTTTGAAGCCTTTGCCTCTAAAACACTTTAAAGTGGTTAGGGTGTAGATGATCTGGCAACAGTCATAATCATTAGCTTGTTCTCCTGCTATGAAAACAATGGAATTGTAGACCTTTTCAGCTCATACTGTATTAATTCCCAAATAAAAAAAAATATCAGTTGCTTTTTCAAAAATGATGATGAAAGGATCCACACGCACAAGTAAGTAAATAAGTTCAGAGATAATATAGCACCTGATACAATTAAGTTTCCCCAGGCGCTTTACATTTACTCGGTTTTTTACCAGGATATTACCACATTTTCAATATTAAAAATCAACAGCCAATTGTAAACGTGCGTCAATATGCAACCCCTAAAAAGTCTCCATTAATACCCGTGTGAAGTGAGGCAAGCGAGGTAAATTGTCTTACAGTGAATTGTTCTAAATTGTCTTACTTTTTAATCTGCTTCTCTTATTTTTTTAATAGGGGCAACGATGCATCAAAACCACCCTGGTATATGGATATCTAAAAGACGGAAGTGTTTATGGCTTATAGCTAGTCTTCTATACAACATATATCCTGCAGAATCAGAAATTTCGAGTTAAATATACGCAACAAAGGTTATTGTTTTCAATAAACCGAAAACAGCTATGCGCGAGCTAATTAACATCCATAACCTCATTCATTTACAAATTTCGTAAATTTAAGAACATTTTTTTTTTTTTTTTTTTTTTTTTTTTTTTTTTTTTTTTTTTTTTTCCGTTGTGGTTAATTGGAACGTTTCTGGTGAGGGCGCTATTCAATGTGTTATGGACCGATTTAAAGTATGATCGTTTAGAAAAGCAGGTTGGTTGGCGAAGTAGCTTGATGACCGAGGATTCAATACTGATGTAGATTTTCCTACTAATTGATGCAGTTTGAACTTGAGTGGAGGTGAAATTTGTTGAAATTACTATCAAATTGGTGGACAATGGACAATGATCTCAACATTTTATAGCACTTGAAATTGAAATATGGTTAATGTTTTTAGACTCGTGAGAGATGTGCTTTCTCTTTTTTTTAGATGCTGGTTGTCCACCGAGGCCAATTCATATGGGCGTTCCTCGTACTATACTAGCATAATCATTGTAAGTGCGTATACACCCCTCTAAATCTATAAAACTAAAATTAAAATTTCTAAGATATTACAATACCTTTCTTCGACTCTGTAAAAAGACCAAGAGGGGCAAAATCTCGTGTAAAGGTCTTGAAGAAAAAAACATTGCAGCCTTGCACTAAGCAATCATTGTAGGAACAAAATTAATATGTACTGCATTTTTCAAATTCTTTTCAAACGACACTCAGCGGTGGCCAAAGCCGAGCTCGACTTTCCTGTTGGTCTAGAGGGCGTGCCCAAAAGCCACTGTGTAGAGAGAATATTCGCTTTCATGATGAGCCGCAAACATACACAATTGTTCTAAATGTCACGGTGGAAACTAAAAGGGGTAGTAAAGGATGGCAGAAGAGGGCATAGAGTTTCGTACGGTTGATGACTAAGAAAATATCATTACATCTTAAGCCGAGCAAAGCAGCCTCAATCGTGCGCTAATTAAGGATTGGGCCAAATGTGTTTGTAAGAGTAGATATCGTCGGGGTTTTCTGCATCCTGTCGAATCAGCATAAAGGCTAGTTCTGAGAAAACGCGTTTGAAAGTTGCAGTTACTTAATGAATTCGTGGTAATTAACTGAATTAAGGAAATGGCTTTTTAAGTCTTGTTGTTAAAGACGTGAATGGTTTCTAACTGACGCGAGAATTGAAATAACCAGAAACACCGTTTTCTTAGATTCAAAATGTCCACTGAATGTGATTTGACAGTTTGGTCAAAACCCAAATGTTGATTCGCGCTGTTTCACGGCAGTCGAATACGTATTCGATTGCATGAAACCCGTTAATTTCTACTGCTGGTGTGGTGAGATTACTATAGCTTGCGGGTTTTACTATTTTATTAAAATGATGATGCCGACGATAAAATAACGATGGCGATGACGATGTGGCAATACCGATGAAATAATGAAACATCGAATCTTGACGAATGATACGACTGATCGATGATGAATTTAGATGATGATGATGATGATGATATGTAATGATATGATGTCATGATGAGATGATGATGACGATGGTGATGGCGACGACGACAATCCGTCGATGAGGAGACGACGATGAAGATGAAGACGATGACGACGATTAGATGATGACGATGATGAAATGATAATGATGAGTGATGGGCGATGATGGTGATGGGTGATAATGGTGATGGGTGGTGATGGTGATGCAAATTTGTGTACAACGACGCTTCCACAAGGTTAAAACGCGTAAACTTTACAGTTGCATCTCGTTCGTTTATACTGAAATATAGCGCACTACATACCCCGATTGAACAACGAATTCATAAATTACAACTATTTGGCTCCTTAAAATAAAATTCCTTTAATCAGTTACTATGGTTTTAACTCATTTCTTGCAGGAAAAACCCTAAATTTCATGTGTTTAGTTAGGGAACACAAACATTGCACTGCCTGTCATTATGTGTTGCAACAACGCATAAATATTTCTAGAGCTTGTCCACAAATTAAGCTCAGAAAATATTGAACATGTATGAATGTTTCTTCTTAATTTAAAAAGTTTGGATGACATAAAAGTGGTCTAATATAACTTTATAACAGCCCTTTTTTCTTTTTCATCATAAATCTTATTACATAAACACTTCCTTTCCTTTAAATATGTCAAAACTTAAACAAAATTGAAACTAATTTATCAGTTAATATGGGTAATATACTCAATAGTAAAAATATAACATGTAAACAATTTTGGAGGACACTAACGCTTATACAACTTCCCAAAGAAAATATCAATTTGTTCCTGGAAAAAATAAAAGACATTTAGTTGCAGAATATCCAAATTAACCCTAAAGAAAATCACCTTTGGCAATAAATGCTTTAATCCCAAGCCTATTTTTTGTAACACGGTTTACCAAATGGGTGGGGTGGTAACTTGCCCTGGGGAATTCATTATTATAAAGCAAACAAAATGCTTACTATGTTGTACCAGTTGATAGCTTTGTCCTCCGTTTTCTATTGGTTCCAACATTAAGTACAATATACGTAGTATGGCGTCACAAGGACGTCAAAGTCGAAAGTTTGCAAAATGGTTCATTTCCAAAGACACACATCAGTGTATTAAACGCAAAAATGAAATTATGCACCAAAAAGGTAGGAATAACGGATTTCATGTGCGGTTTGGCCCCAAGTGATGGAAAATGACTACTTTTATATAAATATAATTTTAGAGCCATACTGTGCACATATTTAAACAAATGCATTATTCTAGTTTGCAACCACTCTCGATCCCACCCACCAATCGACTTTGACGGTCTACAGTGCTACCTTCACGTTTGTTTCGCCAAAAAGACCGGAAAGGATGTGAAAACCAGTATGTGGAAGATTTTTACGAAGTTTTTAACGTTTTTGCGGGCCGAAGAAGGTACCTGGGTGGTAACCCCTTCCCTTTGGCAAGATAGGATTAATGACACTATTCCCCCCCCCCCAAAAAAAAAGGTTTTTCTTTTTTTAATTTTAAGGTTTTTGGTAAAAAATACAAAATTTGGATAATTCCTTTTCACGATGCACAGACAAGTATGTTTCAATTATAAAAGTAACATAATTACAACACAAAAAATTAAATGTGAAGTAATATGTCAAATCCGTCATGAGGATCAAAGGTAACTTTCGCCGATTGCCAGATCTTGACAACCCTATTATCGATTTTGATCACGGAAGTAGCAATCCTTTGTCCCAGCGAATAAGTATTCGTTCGCAATTTATCTAGTTCCGCTTGAGATATTTGGACCGCCAAGCATCGAATACGATTCATTGTTGTGTGTTATTCGACAGGGACGTATTTTGGGCAGGGATGTATTTCACTTTTATTTTTGGATACAATCAAAGAGTACATCCAATTCAACCAGAATCAACTGTTAACTCAATTTGACTAAAGAAATCAGATTCGACAGTATGCGTGACCACGACGAATCTTTGCAGTTGACTTGGTACTAACCGTTAGACTGGTACAACATCATTGCGTCCAGGATGTTTTTGGGTCCAAGAGTGACGTGAACTGAGCTGCTAGGTATCATGGGTAAGGAGCATATATCAATCACTTGGCCAAAATATCGCCTCGGACCCAACTTTCAGCCACAGACTTTACCCGTCCTAGTTTTGCAATTTCGACAATGCACTAACGTGGCTGAGCGTCCTGTATTGATCTAGAGTAAGCGAGTGCAATAACCCCTGTGACCGCTTGATAAATTTGAAAGGACCCGAAACACCAATAGGGTGTCGGTCCTGAAATTTGAACATCGCTCAAAAGAATTGGGTTCAACCGATAATTACATGCACGTACAGAGGTGTGGCTGAGTGATACGACAAATTCGCGGGTAAATACTTAATCAGGTATCTATTGTTTAACATAAGGCAGGTTTAGACGTATGCGTGGGGCATGTGCCTATATTGAATTGTAGACTTCTTTTGTTCATGGATGGATCCAACAAAGGAATTCCCGAACAAGTTCACGCATCACGTAAGGGATTTGAAACTGCCTATGAATTGCCCAAGGAAACACGTCGGCTTTGTCATTCAAATGTTGAGGAGTTGTGCGACAAAAAAAAAAAAAAAAGAAATATATAACCGCCTATCGGTCCAAACTAAATTGGCCATGCCCAAAGTAATGCTGACGAATCGGATAAAAGACCTAGACCAAATGAACGGCAATGGATTGAGGCCAATTGATATAGTTGACGATTTACGCAAAGCTGGAACAGCCATCGCACTTATGTCATATCATCATGGTCGAGAACCAGAGGGCTTCGTCAAAAAGTCAAAAGACAACGTCAAACCTGGCAGATTTACTCGCAAAAATGGCGGCTATCGATGTTTAATATCAGTAGGTCGATTGGAAAAGAACACGCAAAGCTGCATCTCGTGCCTCAACGGGCTTCAACGGTAATAGGTGGACATCAGCCGCCCGGTAATGTGACCGAAATTCCCCATTGTATTCTAAATTTGATCGTTTGGAGCTCACTGAACGGAAGCCCATCTGACACGATTTTTTATTCCAATATAAGACAAAGTCATCTAAGCTTTGTTTCCCAAAAGAAAATTATTTTTTTTGCACGGTTTGTTGTTCCGATATTGCGCTTAAAGAAGGCATGCATATTTAATTTATGGGGGTAGCTGACCCTCGAATTATAAAATGTGACTCCAAAGTGGCTGAGACAAATTTCAAGAGCAACCTGCAAGACTAGGACAGGATAATTTGCTAAAAAAAAAAAAAAACTTGGTTTATGGATTAGGCGTTTAGAAAATACAAGGCCTATTGTAGCCTCAGACGCAATTGTATATAGAAAATGAACACACACGACGACTAGGACGAGAACGATGACACACCGACGACTGGAACGGGGGTTGTTGGCAATACCGGAATGGCAGAAGCACATTGGCTCTGTGTTCGGCAACAAACTTGCTCATTGTTAGCCCGCATAAATACACTCTGCGATTAACTGATCAGCAAGGTACACAGCAATACCAGGACACGCTAATGGAGAAAACACGCTGGATAGACATGACTTAGAGTCAAACGCATTCAAGTTGAGATGTTCAGGTTATCTGTTGAAGAAATCTTTTCTATGCCACCTATCACTGGAATGGATTTGACGCGCTTTTATGGAAAACTTTAAACATTTATAGTTGCTACAAGGGAATGTTTATAATTTGCCAAAGCCAGTACCTAACGTAGTTATTAGCCTTACCACATTATAATCCTGGTAGTGCTCGTTAGTAAATACCATTGGTTACTGGTTCACGCCTTGGCTCATGCAGTTCTCATCCGTATTATGATATGCCGTAGGATTTGTGTTATCATAATGATCAATGTGATAATGTCTCGAACCTAAATTAAGCGTGAGCAGTTGGCCTGGCAATGATCATATTCTAACGTGCTCTAAATCAGCGAATAAGTGGGTATTTAAAATCCCGAAGCCCCCGGGTTAATTGCTGCATTGGTACGATTGGGCACTATAATACAAGTGGCTTACCGTTCAGTGATGTTATGATAATGAATGTTTATGATAAATTTTCATATAAGGCAGCCATTGCAGTTGGGTCGTTTTTGAAACAGCTCTTCATAGTCCTCATCCTTGAGATATAATCTACCTTATTTTTCTTTACAGATCAACACGACTGTAATTGTTAATAATAACTATTTCATCATCGAGGGCTAAAGTAATAAGAAAAGAATTTCCGCATATCAAGATGTTAATACTATCGTTTTGTTATAGATATAATCATTATTAAAATTATTTCCCATGTGGTTGTTTAATTCAATTGCTGGTCTGACTACCCTCATTTATCTGAGGTATTGAACAGACCACGGAAGGGCTACACAGGTGGATAAGATGCATGGGTACCACATAACAGTGCTGTGAGAACCCATTGCATTGATCAGGGTCTTGACCATTCGCTAATCCAAATGAAATCAGCCCATTTATACTAGAGTAGGGTTTTTTTTTAATTCCCGTCAGTTCTTAACCGAAATGAAAATCATAAATTTGTCAATTACTTTTCTTATTTTTGCTATGTTTAATGCCAAATGTACCTACTAATGACAGTGACACTCAAGTTTTAATGTGAGGTGTTCTTAAGAACGAGTATATATAGGTCATGAACTGGCTGATTTGCAGGAAAACTTTGCCCATGGAAAACGTAGGCGCTGGACTTTGCAAGCGCAACGCAGCCTAGTTCGATACTCTGAGCTGTGAAACACTGGACACAGCTATCCGTGATTTCAATTACGTGAGACTTTTGCACATTTCCGTGGGGTGATATGATGTGAGGTTCAGTCCCTGGCCATGTTGGATACAAGGCGTTGTTCCATTACAAAACATATTGGCCCGATTCCAAAAACTTAACTAAACGCGATTTTAGCTCAAATCCCCGTATTTTTTAAAATTGCGTTTAAGCAAAACGCTTTAAATACTTTTCAAATGTGCTTACTTGAACAGAAGTTTTAAACAGGAGTAACATCGTAGTTATTTAAAGACGCTAACACGAGTGTACAAAAGATCCTTGTGGTGTTTTATGGGAGTGCGCCAAAGTGTTTACCACGGCTTTCGCAGCGTTCAGGATATACACTAACAGGCGGCTGTGCAAATGAGCAGTTGCAGTGAACCGTTTACTTGACGAAATGACACACATTAAACCACTTCTTAACTAGCCCCATACTAGTTTAAAATTCGATGCATTTTAGCGGAGTTAAAATTACGTTAACTTTAAACTCCTTTCTGGAATTGTATTTTACTGAAGCGATTCCCGAATACGGGCAATTGGTCATGGTACAAGTTACTTGACAGAATCGGCTTTATGCCGATGATTCAGTTCAAAATGATTGAGTAAGATAGAAGGAGTGTACACCATGGTTGGCCGGGATGTCCAATCCGCTTGTTGTGATAATCTTGAATAAAGTGGTCCCTGGCACTAACATTTCCTTTATTTTTTATCTTTTTTATTATTTTGTATTTTATTTGTTTTTTATTTTTAATTTTTAATTTTTTTTTAAATTTGGTATTATTTTTTTAATATTTTTTTTTATTATAAACAAATTAATAAAAAAAAACTTTCCTATTTTATTACAGACTGGACTCGCACAGCCTTTACACTCTTTCCAACATTAGGAATCACCTGGATATTTGGGTTGTTGTAGAACTACCACTCTTGGTTTTAACTATTTATGCACAATTTTAAAATCGTCTACAAGTAAGTGTGTTGTTATAGAATTGTATGAAAATTCCAGTTAGTTAAAAATTCCGTTTAGGGACGATAGACGTTTTAGTCACTAAATCCACTGACCGCTACACATGGATAGCAGGCTGCGCACCTGCTGGTGCAAAATATTCCACACAGACGTTCTAGGTGATACAAAATTCTTTAACTTTACAAGGTGATGCATTGTTTCCGCTATGTTGTAAAGGTAAAAAAGCAACTCCTGTTGTGATACTCGGCGGCTCAGACCCGATATCCATGTGTAGAGGTAAGTGATACGTATCATCGATAAATAACAGCTAATACGTGGATCCAGGGTAGTTCCCTTCGGTGTCGAAATTAAAAAAAGATGTGGGATCACCTCATTTCATTTGATAGACAGTTCGTAGAAAAAAATTAAGTGGGTAAAGCATGCCCTATAGCCTATCTCTTCTGATCCTGATATATTTAACATTTCACTGTGGTATTTAGTTTTAAATTTATCATGGTAATTTTCGAATTCACCCACACACGCTGATGGTATACCTTCTATTCTGCAATGTGACTAGGGCTAATGGACACATGCAAACCTTCCAAAATAGGATTACAGTCGACATGTTAATCCGCTTGCCCACAAAAATTAACTTGTCCGAAATCCATTCCCTCAATGCAAAGGTTGATGTATTGGCAAAATAACAATATTTAAATAATTTTTGATTCATGTATTTCCTTGGTCTGAACATGCAAATCAATTTCTGCCAGATATTTCTAACGATTGGTTGTCAACATTATGTACCTAAGGATACAATTATTATTATGTTGGTCAATGCTATTCCCATGCCTACTTTTGACTACTCAGTTCGGTCTGGTCTAATTCCTCCAATAATCTCTCAAACTCTCTTCAGATTCGTCTTAATAGGTTGGCTCGTATCATTTTGTCTGCTAGTCAAGATACCCAATTAATGATATGATGTGTTCTTTGAAATGGATTAAACTTAGTGACAGATGGAATAAGCATATATGTTATCACTTATTTTCAAATGGCCTCAACGGTCTGGCTCCTGATATCTGTGTTTTCTCATTTATCACTAGTCAACCTCCAATTTATTCAGTCAGGCATCAGTCACACATACTTTCAATTGAGGGCGTTTGCAATTTTAACCACAATGACTGTCTCACAGTTAAAAAATGCAACTTTGTTGACATGTTAACCATTTATCAGTATATTAAATTTGTGTATATTGTTATTGTATAATTCCATTTATTAATCTTAATAAGTTATATCATAATTTTAATGGGGGTTGTATCTTATCTTTTTTTTAATCACTTGATTATTTATTTCGCTTTGCAGGGCCCTTGGAATCAGTGCTTTGTCATTGAAGCCCCACCCTGCCCTAAAGAAAGTTTAAATATACGGTTAGTATTTAACTTACAATTACCATTCTACTTTCAAGATAAAATATTTTAATTATGTTATTATTATTACTACAATAATTATTATTCTTATTGTGCGTTGTTGTTGTTATTATTATTACTATTATTATTATTTTTTATTCTCATTTAGGGATTATGGTTACTTGTGTATGCTGCTTCGTGGACTCAGAGGTAAATGTGACAAAAAAAATTAAATTACTTTGAATACCTTACTCTTCACTGACCGCTAGATTTATTTTAAATCTTCTACTTTAATTTTGCTGCAAAATTATATAATAACAGATACTTATGCTCTAATACTGGAATGGATAAAAATGAGGAGCAGAAGGGTTCAATCCATAGAACCGAAGAAACTGGCAATGAAGTATGTCGTATTTCCAGTAATTCAACACATATTTTTGCAAGTGTTTTGTGTGTGTGTGTGGGTTTTTTTTTTCTTTGGCAAAAAAAAAATACTGCGCTTTTGGTGTTTTCAGAGTGTTGGAGACCAGCGTTTGTCGCACCTTTTGAGTAGTCTTCCCTGGTGCCCGAAAAGATATCCAAGAAAAAACAGCTCT
>JAMKCH010033611.1:0-15907 GCA_023653785.1 Ophioderma brevispina
TTAAACCAAAGACTGACGTTCATATCTATAGGTTATTCCTGTGACGTCATTTGTTATCGATCGGCGAGTCTTCACCATGCTTACGGTACTGGTTTACGGCACATAACATGATACCAAGAGTGCAAGCATTGTCCGAACGTTTGTTTGAATTGACTCAGTTCGTAAGTTCCCATCTTCCCTGCATTTTCGGAATCATCATAAAGCCCATAACTCGAATATGAATTTATATTTTCCTGTGAAAATTAAAAAGCCGAACACCGCCGTCATCCGCCATTTTATTACTAACTTTAATTATAAACGACGATCTGCGAGACCGTGAAATGAGCCAAATTCTAGCGAGAGTGCTTTCTTTTTTCGTCTTGTTTATAAAAAAGTTAAGTTATATCACAGGATGGAATCTTAGAGGACTGAATTTATTCCATGTTAAAATTCTGACTCCTGGGATATAGTAAGCTTCAAAAGACACATTTGATTAAACAAATGTTGTCAAAACCTGAACTTAAGCTCAGATCGAAACTTTTCGTTTTGCGGATCATCTTTTTTTAATATTGGGCATAAAGTAATATTGGGCTTAGGATGAACCCCCATGATTTTGTATATAAACAAAACAAATTATGACGGTGGCAAAACGGTGTAATTTTCAGTTAATTCTTCTTTTCTTTAATTTTTTTTCCTGGAATATGAAATACTTTGCATAGTTTGTTGGTGGGAGTTGCCGCGTAAACATTTCCCTGCACGGAAAAAATCTCATGTCGCTCCACCGTATCGCCACACCGGTGATGCATTGTTGTGTTTCAGGGCTCGTTTCGGCACGCCTGCACTAGACTGCACTCCACTGCACTGTTTGAACGAGCTGCCGTGTTTCACTTCCCAACGCGAATTTCCGTCCGATATTATTTTGTAGTGGGGGGCATATTTTTAAATATTATCAGCTGGTGTTGACCCAAAGGAGCTCACAGGCGTGTACTTCAAAATGTTTCCGAGCTATACTTTCTTTCTACGCCATTTCCAGAGTAACGGAGACGAACTTTTTCATCCTTTGCTACGGGAGAAGGAACTCAAGTTAACGCATAGGCCTAATAAGAGCAGTGATGTTTTTGCTTGTAAATTCTCACCTTATTTTTTCCTGAAAAGAATATTGTTTCTACTCCCACTAAAAGACTTCATCATACTCAATTTCTTTTCTTTCTTTCTTTTTACATATAATGCAAAGTGTAAAAATCCGTGGCAGAATGTTTGACTTGTCAGTTTCTCCAGCCTAAATGAAAATTGTACGGTCCGTTCAAGCTGTTCATGGTTAGCAAGTCGACACTACGCTCTTTGTGTACCGTACCATGGGTGTTTGAGCACGCTTATCGCCGATCGATAAAGAGAGGAAGAACCTCTATTCGTTGTGTGGCCATGGGTAGGACAAACGTTAACCACCCAATAGCACCCAATCTGATATTTTGGCGGATTGTTTGTATCGAATTGACATTATGTGTGTAGACAACACCCAACTAATAATTATTCCGTGAATATTCTAAATGTCAGCGCCCAGCACGGACACTGGTTTTGAATGCGTTTCATCCCCTTGACCCAAGTATGACCAATGAATTCCACTTTTTATTCCAATCCAAGATAAATAGACTATGGGACATGTCCTCTATGTTGTTGTTTTGTTGTCCCAATCGAGGCTAAGGGGTAACTTAAGTGTTAAATCCATAATAAATATAAAACAAGCCTCAGAAAATAGCGAGGGGAAAGAAAAAAATCCTTTCGTATGCTTTTTTATATCCTCCCCCCAACCCTCCCCCTCTCCCGTCCTTTTGAATGTGCCCACTCGTTCTATGCCTCCTCTCAGGGTATAACGAGATACGTTTACCCCACCCCTCACACTTCTCCCTCCGAACAGCCAGACCCTCACCCGTCCTTTGCCCTCCCCCATCGCTTCTCCTTTTCCATTAAAGTTATCTCATCTCTCTTGCAGTATGTTTATTTTTTTCTTCATCGCCCTAATCCACTAAAACAGGCACATTTTCTTGGAAATGAATAAAATGTCACTTCAATTATTCTCCCCCAGTATCAGTGACCCCATAGATACACTAGACTCAGCAAACAATGGAGCTAAAAAGATAATCAATTTACGACCCAGTATGTGGAGAGAAAAAACACTTCAGATTTCCTTTTCATCTGGTGAGTGAAGGACCATGTTATCTGTCTCACGGGTGAAGATTCAGGTGTACGATTTAGAAGAAGTATTTTAATGACGTAAACACAACATCCTTATCCTCCTTCACTTATTTAAGTAAATTTGAGCTTCTATAGTGCGTTTCAATTAACTTTGACCATATTTTCAATCATTATTCGAAAAGGAGAAAGACAAACAAAAATCATGACAGAATGGTGCTGGGGTAACTTTGACCTCACAACTTTGTGCAGAAATTAAATCCGTAACTTTTGGAACTACATTTCTATTAATTTACACGTTTTCAGATAAAACTTAGGGTCACAACTATATATATGTAAACTGGTTAGTTATGTGAAAGAGGACGGGATTTTGTTATTCAACCCGAATCGTGTAGGTGATAACACACCGGACTATAACAATGGCTCCGCATACCGGGTCCGCCGATTGTAATATTTTTAGTTAATGGTTTGCTAAGTATATACATATTCACTGGTCACGATATATTGGGAAGAGAAATTGAGTGATATTTTTATTCATTTTCAAGAAAAGTGTGACAAGTTTATTTGCAGGAACAGACAGTTATATGATTTTAATCATTTATTAGAAATACACTTGGTTTTCCCTTAGACCCGGATGGGTGACAAAGAATTTGTTATATAGTGCGTTGTTTGGTCTATGCCAAATAGTCTAAATGTAGCATACTGTTGACTTGAGGGTACCTTGGCTTCGGTTGCTTGCACATTGCCCTGGCCTGAATCAACATCATACCCCATTGCACAAGGCACAGACATATCAGAGGTTTTTTAAAATCTCATCACTCTACCCCTCAGACCATCACATGAGTAAACCAACCTTTTAAATGGCATGGTTTCTCTTGTAGTTAACAAACAGATCAATGACAAGGAGAGGATAGCAGCTGCAATGGAAAATCCTAACCTTAGACAACTTGTGGAGAACTGTGTCAAGGAAGATCGATTACTGAAATGTGCAATGCAGATTCTTAAAGATATAAAAGGTTTTGTTGACAAGCATGTTTTACCTGCAGAAATCCACCACAGGATTTCATATGCCAGTACAAAAACGTTTTAGGTTTAATGGAGGTTTTTGATGATCAGCTCGATTGATTCAAAGGTTTGATTTGTGTTTCGGAGATATTACAATACCGGTGGTACTCATTTTATGGGTTATGGGGAGTGTGAGAAGGTCAATATGAGTGACTCAAATGGATGATTTGTTGCAACCATTAACAAGCTTGTGTAGTGAGTGCACAACTACACCTGAGTGATCCTGAACCACAGAATAGATTCAAACACCTAGAATGAAAATACCCAATAAAAAATAGTGACACAACTACACAGGTCTGTGGTCCTGAACCACAGCATAGATCAATCACCAATAGAAATGAAAGAGTACTATCTACTGTAGGTTAAGGGACATTAAAAGGGTTGATATGAAGTTCAGAGCAACCAAAAACATTCCTGAAACTTTGGAAGCAAGCTTTGTTAGTGATATGGAGCCGAATGCACTATCAGATGGGCATGTCCATTTTGTAAAAATAGAGGACCCATACATATAACACAAATATGTCATATTCACAATAGTGTATGTGTGGGATAGATCACATACATCAAAATTAACACACACCAAAAACAAGAAAAAATTATCGCCATGTATGGTGGGGGTATAGAGCTATCAATAAAACCTGGTTAGTGGTAGGTGGCTAAATTATATGCACTTTTTGTGTAATTAGTAAAATAATTTTTCATAGTATATTGAAAAATTTAACATCTCACATTCAATCAGTCCTAAATGGTCATGTCCCGGAAGTATTACAATAAATGTAATGAACAAGTATTTTAAATAAAAACTGTCGGGTCGCCAGGCACTAATTTTACAGAAATAATAACAACATTAAAAAGCATTTAAAGGAGTAGAATGGGTTTTCTATTTTTAAGTTCACTTTAATTACAGAAACATGTATAAAAAGAAATCTCAGGAATATGCTAATTAAGTGAGTTTGATACATGAGCATAAGATGCATTAGAACCAATCACCGTGTTTACAACTTATCTCCCTGGTTGAACTTTGACCTTTGTGTGTACATTTGACCTCACATAGTTCTAAGCTTTTATTTTAACATAGGTTACAACAACTTTGTTGCATTTCAAAAGAAGAAATATAAAAACCGCCCAATTGGGCGCAAATGTTTAAAACAAAACTGAATCCCCAAGTTATCAGCTTATTTAACACTAGGTTACAACCTTCCGTCATTTCAATAAAGAATAGAAAAACCCCCAATTGGGGCTCAAAATGTTTTTAAACTGTAATCCCCAAGTTATAAGCTTTAATTTAACATAAGGTTCACCTTCCTCCTGTCATTTTCAATAAAGAAAATAGAAAAACCCCAAATGGGGCGCAAAATGTGTTAAAAAAACTGAATCCCCAAGTTATAAGCTCAGCTTTTAATTAAACTAGTTACACTTCTATCCTTTAACATAAAGAAATAAAAAAAACCCCAATAAAAAAATGGCGCAATGAATGTTAAAATGAAAACCCCAGTTATAAGCTTTAATTTAGGCATAGGTTACACCTTCCTGTCATTTCAAAATAAGAAAATAGAAAAAACTCCCAATTGGGCGCAAAATGTGTTAAAACTGATCCCCAAGTTTAATAAGCTGTAAGTTAAATATCATAGGTTACACCTTCCTGTCATTTCAATAACGAATAGAAAAAACGCCCTATTGGGCGCACAATGTGTAAAACTGATCCCCAAGTGTATCAGCTTTAATTTAACATAGGTACGCCTTCCTCTCATTTCCAAATAAAGAAAATAGGACAACGCCCATTGGGCGCAAAATTTGTTAAAAATGTATCCCCCAGTTAATAAGCTTTAATTTAACATAGCTTACAACTTTCCTGTCCATTTCAAATAAAGAAAAAAAAAACGCCCAATTGGGCGCAAAATGTGTAAAACTGAATCCCCAGTTATAAGCGTTAATTTAACATAGGTTACACCTTCCTGTCATTTTCAATCAAGAAGATAGAAAAAAGACTATTTGGGCGCAAAATTGTTAAAAAGAATCCCCAAGTTATAAGCCTTAATTAACCAATAGGTTACACCTTCCTATCATTCAAATAAAAAAAAAAAACTAGAAAAACGCCCAATTGGCGCAAAATTTGTTCAAACACTGAAACCCCAAGTTATAGTCTTTAAATTTACCATAGGTACACCTTCCTGATCATTTCAAAATAACGACAATAGAAAACACGCCCAAATTTGCGCAAAATGTTGTTAAACTGAATCCCCAAGTTATAAGCTTTAATTTAAAAAGACACTATCAGTGATTTGCTAAATCAGCAAATCGAAAAACATCAAAAATCAGATTTTGATGTATGTAACAAGTACAGAGGTCTCCGACATACCCTGCAAATGATAGACCAAAGCAACCTATTTAAGGACAGATCCGGATATTTTTAGTCATTAGTGTCCGAACGGACACTACTACACAACACGTCCTATAGAATTGTGTCAGGAGAAAAAACGTGTCTCAGCTCGGTCAGTTACGCTCACGTCTCTAAATTGTGTTTTAAAATGGAAAATACCAAAATGACTATTAGCATCACCTGCGACTGACTTATTTTTCTATATACCACAGCTGTTTGACTCCATGTAAATCGTCTCTTCTTATTTTAGAGCAATTTAAGCAGTGGCGACACCAATATGACAACTGATATAAGTATGACATACAATACCCTATTACCTATGCAAAAATCAAGAAAAATCCATGTGGGAGTCTTGCCATATAGCCCTACAAGGTCAGGATTTGGGGATGTTTATGCGCCCTCTATGCCAATTGCCCATAAGATAGACGTGTCAAAATCATATTTCCCGCATGAAATTTCGTAAATTTCCACATGATGTAGTCATTGGTATAAATATATTGTTTCTAAATTTTGATATTTTTGGTTTATATGCTGTTTTTGTTGGTCATAATATAAGACCTTCAACAGCGTGTGATATGTTCTCTTGGTGTGAACATAAATGAAATAGTTATATGCATGGTTCCTCAATCCAGGTCATTGCCAATACATTTTACTTGGGGGAGGTCTTTTCAGACCTTCAAGTTGACATCACCTCCCACCAGCAATATGTCTTACATAATTGGCGGTGTATGTTTTTAATGAAATTCTTAACAGCATATTAATAAGTGCTGGCAAAAAGGATTAAGCATCTTATTACTCACTCTAAATTTGCATTTACCAACTCCTTGGCATGTATTATACAAGTTATTGAGCTGTTCACCGAACTCAGTGATGTAAAATATTCGATTTGAGTCGCCTCAAACCATACGAGGGTTGACAAACAGAAGGACGACTCACTTTTTGGTGATTTGAGGTTTTGGTACCAAAAAATCTTTACACCTACAGATTCTGAAACCATGAGCCTTAACTCACGTCTACTTCCTATTGCCTAAAGCAAAATAACACTTCACCACATCCAATTGGGTGCAAACACTTTGTTTACTAACAGGAAGAGCCTTACTCTGAGTTACGACCTTCTGATGGTAACTGTATTTTTGGCCCAAACAATGAGTTGAGGCTTCATACTTGCACAATTGCCAGAATTGCAACAGCTTTTTAGCTCCCTATCACTTACTATTATGTTTCTTTTAACATTCCAAAGGAGATGACATGCTTAAAACATCTGCTTGAAATAATGTGTCCAATCATAGGCATGATTGAAGATGTTACTCACAGATACCGTTTTCAGTTACCGTCAGAAAGACGTAACTCAGCCACTTAAAAGAAACATTAAAGAATTTCTTTAATTTCTGCTTGTGGCAATATAAGAGATTTGTTCTTTGTTTACTAAGTTTATATAATGTTTGCTTCCAGTACCATATATGAGCTTTTGAGAATATTACATTTTGAAGTAAGAAATAGATTTTTCTTAGTGGAAAACATTAAACATCACATTTCTCAAAGCATATTTTTTGTAGTTAAGGGCCTTTCTGATTGTAAACCCTCGATATGTTTCAAATAGGCAGTTGAAGCGTGTAAGTGTGATGTTGTATGCATAAATCTCAGAGGTGAACTGGCCAATTACTCGTTTCAAGTGGCAAGGTTCGTTCAAATATTATTATATGTGATTGAATCTTTCACATTGGGCATTTTTCCTTGGGATAGTACGGTGTTGTTCACAATCAACCAGTTTGGAAACAGCTCAATAACTTGTATAATACAAAACCTGGCCAGGAGTTGGTAAATGCTTTCCCATGCCGTAGCCTTTGGATTAGGCCACTTTTTCGCAGCAGAAGACGTTGAAAACCTATTGCTTTTGATTGACTGTGGGCTGCTTTTCCAGCAGAGAGCTTATTGCGTTGCTGCCTATTGGCATGTGAGACTAAAAGCTTTTTTTTCCGCCAGTTTCCTCTTCCCCGCTGCGGGTCAAAACGGCTCAAAAGCAATGGAAAGCAATGATTGCATAAATTGATTCTCATCGCACTTGCCATCTTTTAACTCTCGGCATTTTTTTTGGGGTGGAGAGGGAGAAGCCACGGTGCCGTGTTCGGGGTTAATTATTGGTATGTTTGAAAGACTGCTTGCTGTATGTTGCACAACAAAATGAAACCGGTTTTAAATGCTTAATTCCCATCATGTATAACTATATGTAACAAGACGGATGAAGAGTGCAAACCAAAAGTTGCACAAAGCTATTTTCATTTTGTTGCACAAAAATACTCAAAGCCTTGAAAGAATATGTAAATAGGTGTTTGTGTACATATTTAATAAATATAAAATATTAATGCAGTGTTTTAGCCTTGTTTGTTGTCATCTTTCATCTTTGGCCACAGACACAGGCGTCCCTTACTGGCTGTGGGAGGCTAGAGTGGCCGACTTTAAATCTTGCGAATTATCCAATCAATTTGATTTAAGTTACTGTAAAAACATGAAGGTAATGGCGTAATTTGTATAACAATGACTGTATAGACCTTATTCGTAAGTTGACCCTTTGCTGCCATTGATGAGGCTAAACCAGAGTAAGAAACTTCACATTTAATCTGAAAGTGTTTTTTAACTTAAAGAAAATTACTTTTTCTTTACAATGAGGGGGGGGGTCATCATACTATCCCCAGTAGGAGCTGAGAAACTCTTTGTGTCAAATGCTCCAAAATCTTGCGTGTGCAGTTCTACAGCACATACATGAAAACTTTTGTATGTGACCTCAACTGACCTATCTTTACTGTATGGGAAGGTTGCAATCTCTCCCAATGTCTTTGTGCTTTACAGAAGCGTCGACCCTAAAACTTGGTGTTCACTAGATAGTTATGAATCAACTTAGATCGATCGTATGCTCAACCTATCAATTGCCCTCACTTTCATGAATTAAAATAAAAAGTGAGTAGTTTGCTCCTAGCCACTTACACTGGTTTTGCTTGTCCAACACAAGAAAGGATCATTACGCATAAGGTCTGAAGCAATTCCGGTTTCAGCCAAAAAGTTTTGATTTGTGACAACCAGAATTCAAGTGGGTGCACTCATTATGTGGCACTACATGCAGCACTAGTTGATTTCAAAGGCAAGCAAGAGCATTTCTAGGCGAGTTAGGTGGTCCCCTTTCGACAGAATGAACTCATTAATTGTACCATTACATATTACCCAAAGGCTCATGGGGCCAGTAAGAACAATTCTGGTTTAAATCTGTAAACCCACTAGCTCACTGCTAATTCTCCATACCCATCCTAGATGCAAACTGGCAGTTTTAATATGGCGATAACCTGTACAGAGTAGAAAAAACTACAAAACTATCTTTTCAAACTATTCCAGTTTTTATCAATGACCACTAAACCAAGCAACATTCATTCATTCTAAATTGCTTTTGACTTTTCAGATTGTGAGTTGAAGAAAAAAATGTAATGGAAGTTTGGCTCATCCCATATCATTTGTAACTTCTGCCTATATTATGTTAATTGTTTGTAACTAAGGTTTTTCATCATGAATCTGTGCATTTGTCAATAGTAGAACTCAACTCGTTCACCACATTGAAACACTGACTAGCACTCCCTCTTAACCCCAACAAAATTGGTACTAGGGCAAAAGACTTCCTTTAGACCTTAGTTTGTGAAGTCACTTCTTGTATCGTAATTAGATGTCTTTTTTTCACTTGATAACCAAAAATTGTTCTTGCCAAAATATATTGGCCACTCGCTCAACATTTCATCTAGGGCTAGGCTCGGGGATATCATCTAGTATCATTTCTCAAGCCATCCAATATGATTTACATGTACGTATTCATTTGGAGTATGGCAACGACTTGTAATTACACTCCATTAATTGCCCATTCATATTTGAGATAAGTCAGCTGACCAACGGACAACTTTGTGGGGCATATATGAAAACTCAAGCATACTCTTGCACCACATTTATTTAAACCAGAAACAACAATCAATGGAATTGACTGTGACTGTCTTCCGATTCCGTAATCAATTTTCACGTTCATTCATCACATTCCGTTTGGAGCTTCCTCCGCGGTTGGGAATATTACCATAGCTCAACAGCTAAGGGACATAACAACCGCCCCATAATGCAGTGGGCACACAGCAACCATGTAATCCCATTTCCGTGACGTGGCAGATGTCACCACAGTATGGCAGATGGCATTGGGATATAGCAGATATAGCGTAACCCTCAATAAAATTGTCCAATGATGGCGGGGCCTTGTGGTGTCACCAAAATGCTGAGTCCAGACAGATTTGCCTGTTTAAACTATCAATTTGTTTTTATAACTGACTGTTACTTAAAGTCCTTTGACCCACCACAAACAAGTGAAAAATATTTCCATTTAAATTAAATTCTACTTCAGTGTGTGCTGTAAAGGGCATTTAAAAATAGCCATTGGTTATAGGGAATTTACAAAAAATTGTACCATTGGGAACACACTACCTACAAAATTGCAACACCAATGGAAATAATGACCATGTACTTTTCAAAAAACAGAGGATACTAAGATTTGGCTATGATTAATACAGGTATCACCAATGTTGGACCTTTTACTATGGATATGGTATTAAACCAAAACCACTCCATCCTAATTTAAAAAGAAACTCCTAAAGACACAAAATACAAGTAATTGGAATGCTACAAATACCACCAATACACAGTGCTAAAGGACACCCAACAACATCAAAATACAATGATGGTAAAAAAGTGTGGTATTGTGTCGGTACCTTGGGAGTGTTAGAGTAGCTGATAGGTCACAGCATAATCAATTAAAAAGATAACCCTCAAGGCAGGTCAATGTGTGCGCACTTAGCAATACCACAGCTTCCATTTTGACACACTCCCATACAACCACAGATTACCAATACATTTGGAAGTGGGTTATGTAACTTTGTAACCTAACACAAGTTACCACAGAATTAACCGTGTGGATTTGTGTTATGAAGCCTTGTTAGGGTTAGAAAATATCTCTTTACAGATGAAACATGAGCTGATTTAATATAAGTCAATTAGACAATACCACAATGCATTGGGCTGTACTTGCACCCATAGTTATCTAACTGTATGCCTTACACGCATTGAACTGCACATATACTGACCAATGCACATAGAGATCCAAGGTGTTCAGGAGGTTGTGTGACTACTATGACTTCTGGGATACTTCTACAACTGCTTAAAATACATCTTTGCATGCATACTTAGTAGGACAAAGAAAACAAGATTGACCTTTTCGTGTTATTTAAAAGACTCTGGGTAGTAAAGTGGCCTTATTTGATAGCAAGTTTTTCTAATAATGCCCCCCATTGTCATCAGTGTTTCAGGGTATCCCCCCCCCCCCCCCCCCCGCAGGTGCATAATAGTTACCCTGGAATTATTGCAATTTGCAATCATACATACATTCCAAATGACCGTCTTCTTTTTTGGGGTATGCAGAACTTAGATGATTAGGTTGGTGTCAATTACATTACTGGTAGTCGGAATCAATCAGTCATTTACTATTATTCTATTGTCCAAACACAGGTACTTGGGAGAAAATCCCCATTGAGAACAAAAATCTACTAAATTGATTTATGGGAATGAAAATACTGAACATCACATTTACAATAGATGTGTTTTGCAATGAGAGATCCATGTTTGTTCATTTTATCACCACGAATTGTAGTGCAAGTAAAATGGTCGTGGTTTTTGTTAGGAATCTTCTCCACAAGGGCCATCACACTATAAGCACATCAGCATCTGAATCACTATAGATTTAATCTGGAAAGAGAAAGAATGCAGTTTGTGAAACTTGAGGCAAAGCCTAATTTACACAAAGACCAAAATGTTGCCACAAATGATCCAGGCCTTGGGGGTATCTTAACTCCAACAAAATGTTTTTTACTACAAAAGATTTTCTGCTGCACGTCTTTAAAAGCATTTTTGTGAACCTGCTTCAGAAGGTGTCATTGTGTGTGTTGGTGGTAATATTTGTTTCTGTTTATAATAGAAATTAACAATAGCTGTTTCACCAGAAATGACCAAATAGCCCCCAGTCACTGCCAAAAATCTCCACTGAAGTTACCGCAGTTGCCGAAGTCTGCTGCCTCGGACTTCAGTAACTTTTTCACTCTTACGCATTGCTGGGAGTTGCAACTGAGATGCGTTCCCCTCAAAACACCCATTGCTGTGCATTGCCACTCGGCGGCTTTCCCCTGATCCCCTGTCAGATCTAGCATAGATGCCTTTTGAGCAGTCTCTATTGTGCATACCAGATCAATGGTTCCCAATCCCCCCAGCTGTTGCAATGCACTGTTTCTATCATGTAAGCATGATCACAGCATTTTAAGGGTAGGGTTTAGGATTATCCTAGGGTTAGGATTTTAGGATTAGCTTGGGGTTAAGAATGAAATGTGTTAGCATAAAGCAGACGGTGGCGGCTAAGCCTCATTCATTATAGCAACTCACCAAAAATGTCAAAAGAAATTTCAGCAATACGGAGTGCAAACCACAAACCAATTTGGGTGCTTTGATGTGGGTCGGTCATGGGTATTCCCATGACCCACATACGACCTCGTCCGTTATTCATACAAAAAAATTCAGAAATGACCCTTCCAGTGGAGTTGATTCTTCAACTCCAAAGATTTTGAAATAAGAAAATATTCCTTGACAACATATAAAAAATTCAGAATTAAACCAATGGCAACATCTGAAATTGGGATTTCTTGGCCGCCCTCCCCTGGATAAAGCTTATAAATTTTGTGATACGTACATAAAGGTAAAACCAATTCAGTCGGCATTAGCCGACACTCTGGACATCATGCCCGAATTATACTTACCAACTCTCTGTTTCTCTGGATCGGGTACATCTAGACCTAACTCTTCTGGTGTACTTACACCTAATTCATCTAGTGTGGGCCGTATCTCTTGCAGTATGTATGGGTAGATGGTCTTGTCAATACATGATTTAGCCTGTGTGTAAAAGGTAAGTTAACTCCAGTTGAATATTAACACTTCCTCTGACAAGTTCATTCAGAGTATACTATTCCTACAAGTGGCTTGTTTTCCATCTAAGTTAGCAGTAAATACCACATAACTTAAGGTTGTATGTTGCATAACACTATTCCTTTGTAAGCTACAACAATCAATGATTTACCAGAGACAAGCAATTCCTGGGTGGTCATCAAAATGCAAATGGTGTGCCCGCAGGCGGAGTGCCCATCTCTCTGTCTTAAGCGTTTGGGCCAGACTCCCTCATATAATGTTGCTGTGGGGGGTTCGCCACTCCTCCCACACAGCGGGTCTGTTTTTGCATTCCCAGCATATGCCAGTACCCATTTGTACTCCTGGGTGGAGAGAGGCAAGCGAGGTAAAGTGCCTTGCCCAAGTGCACAACACATTAGCGACAACAGGGCTCGAACCCACAACCGGTGGACCGGGTGGTCATCAACTGATCTATAAATATTTATTAGTTGCAGTGTTTTTCTTTTTTGTTGTGTGTGTTTTTCTTTTTTGTTGTGTGTGTGTTATGCAACACAACCTCAGATTGTAGTTAAGTAGTAGTGAATTCAAAGTTTTAAATCCGGTTTTGTCCCCCGTAAAACGGGGGTGGCCAGATTCACCTCACACTAGTAACAATCGCCATCAATCCCTCCCTCCACTTTGCCTGATTCAGTGCATCCCTCATCCTCAACCCAACCCCCCTCCTCCTCCACTTGTTTCTTAATTCCATGTCTTTGGACGTCTCCTCCTCCTCAAAACACCCACCTCAAACTCAAAAGCCCTTCTTAAAACATGCTCGTCATCCTTCCTCAGCACGTGCCCATACCAAAGAACACTATTCACCTTCACCAACCGGTCCACCGCTTCTTCCCAAGCCAACATCTGCATCAAGTCCTTAGTCTTCATCCTATCCATCAACTTCACAACACAAACATCACTCTCATCATTGCTCAGTCTGTCCTCAGAATCCCCATCCCTTTTTCGCACGAACACCATGTCTCACTCTCATACAGCATCACTATCTCACACAACTCTTATACACCATCCCTTTCATCCTCAAAGGATATCTTTTCCCTTGTAACAACTCCCCACATTCCCTAAACTTCACCCACCATAACTCATTCTAGCTCTCACAGCCACCTCACATCCACCACTCCCACTAACCCTGTCCCCCAGGTATGTGAACTCCTTCACTGATTTCACCTCATCACACAACTTTTCCTCCTGTTCCAACACCGCTCCAGCTGCCTTCTCGCATCTTCCACACATAAAATCTCTCGCTGAACTTGGGGTCACTCTCTTCATCTTTGTGCATCTCCCATGGATTAATTTCCCACATTCTCACATACACTGAATTTGCTTTTTCCCTCTTCCCACACACGCCGCATGGGTTTACCTTACTACCACCTCCCTCTCCACCCCTCTCACCAACACTTTTGTCTTCCCTAAGTTTACCTTCAGACCCTTACTCTCGAAAGCCCAAAGAAACACATAAGAACTTTAGTGTGTCCCTAGGTGACTGAGATTTCGGTCAGTTTTGCACAATATTAGATTTGCTCACAATTTTGTTACACATAACTATGACATTGGCTTGTAATTGATAAAGGTTTTTAATTTGAGATTGTGCTAAGTACCTTTTCATTTTAACAATTTAACTAGAAAAAAATAGTTGAGAATATTAAGGTGAAATGTTAAGTAAAATGTTCAATAAAAAAGCTATGATATTTGTGTTGTCAAATATGAATACTAACAACTTAAAATGTGTATAAAAAAAATAAAATATTTCATTTTTTAAACTAAGACATATTTTAAGCGTTAATATTTATTCAGTCATTTCAGGGACAGGTCTTTTGCTACTTTTTGACGCATGCTCATATAAAAACCTCTGTTTAATCGTCACAGACAGGCTCATCCTCTTGTGTTGGCGGACTTTCTCAGCTTATGACAGCTTCATTACTACACCTCACATGTGGGTTCATCAAACGTGTTTGTCGGTTTTGCCCAAAAAATCCAAAAAGTCTTACCTTGATGCTTTCCAGGATGCGGACAGCCATTGCACAATGGTCATTCAGTCTCCTGCAGGCTCTTAAAGAGCTATATGATCTTGGGTTCAGGCACCAAATCAAACCAGTAAGCTCGTTTAAACCTTCAGCCCCCAGTCATCAAGATCTTCACGGTTTGAAGTTGAAATAGTTCACCCAATCTTGTCCAATTTTATTCCTCATTCGTTTCTGCTCAGTAACATACCTTACTTGTGTGGTAAATGTAGCACAAAAAAGTTACATGTGAAATGATAAGCATAAAGTACATAAGCTTCAAGCTAAAAACACCTCCATTTGACAAAACACAGGGTAAAGTGGCAATTCCATTTAGGAACCAGGCATATTTAATTTGTAATAAATTTAGTTGAAAAGCAAGTACTGGTTATACGCCCTTTCAGTCCAGTCATCGATTGCATTGCAAAAGAATACAATACACTGGTTCACCTGAAAATTTCAGATATCAGGCAATTCAGGCGGGGGCCGGCCAAGATAGCGTCGTTTTTGCCGTTCCCATTGGTTTAGACGTGAATCACGAAAAACTTGACAATATTCTAAAAGTCGGAAAAAATATGTTTAATATCAAATTTTTCAACTCAAAATCCGTTGGAGTTGAAGAATCAACTCCTGTGTAAGTATTTTTTTTTGTATATTTGAATAACGGTTTACAAACGGGTCCATTTGACCGAGGCTGGTTTTTTGACCCATGTTCAATCGCGGGTCACTGCTATTTATAGCTGCGGACCATGTACCAGGCCAGGTACCAGTTTAGCCGATCACCACAGTGGAATGATGCGTTGCTCCCTGCATGTAGCATTCCTCTCATGTGCGGTCTTTAAACACGATTTGATGATAGTTTTGCAGCACCATTATGCACCACCAACTAAGCAAGGCAATTTAGATCGGTTGCGACTCCGTACGGGATTCCCACTCGCCAATCACTGATCTATTTATAAAACGCGCACAGTGACTTCACTGTTCAGGTTCGTCCAATGAACTCGTTCGGCAGTTTGCGCTATGAATGAAGCTTGGCCGCCACCGCCCGAGGCAATTCTTAATTTTATTATATTCTCTGCATGATTGGAGTGTTATGGAGGACAGGTCTGGCCAAGTTAACGGGGATGGCATGATTTAAGTAGTGAAGTTGTCATCTTGATAGATGGACTTCACCCCAAAACTCCATCTGTAAATTTCACGCTGATATTTCAATCCCTTTGAT